>PVJA010052504.1:0-12246 GCA_004027025.1 Myocastor coypus
ATCTATGCATTTGTAATACACTGTAATTGGTAGCACTCTATCACAGTTCTGATTTTCTCAATAAAATATCAGGGCCAGTGTGATACCTCAGCAGACTAAGTGCCTGCCTAGGCAAGCACAGGGACCAGGGTTCAATCCTGGGTACCACATGCTGTGCTGTCCCTGTCTCCAGACTCACTGAGCTAGCCACCAAGACTGGGTGTGGTAGAGCATGCCTGTAACCCCAGTGCTGGGGAGACTGAAAACAGGAGCATCACTACAAGTCCGAGCTGTGTAGTAAGACCCTGTACCCAATACATAAAACAATAAATAATAGAAACAAACAAACAAACAAAAAAAAGAATCTATCTCCCCCTTTCCTAAAAATATACCCTCACTAAGATAAGGCTGGCCAGATAGCCCAATGGACTAAAGCACGTGCTTTGGCAGAGCTCAGCATCCAGGGTGCAATCCTCTGCAAGCTGTGCTGGCCCTACCCCCGGGGCATGCTGAACTGCCTGGGCTGCAGTTGAGTTGGACACAGAGGTGCATGCCTATAATCACAGCACTTGGGAGACTGAAAACCAGAGAATCACTGTGAGTCCATCTACATAGTGAGACCCTGTAGACCCTGTACTTAATAACAATAATAATAATACAATAAAGGAGAATGTGACATGGCTTATAAGACGCTTTAAGGGCAAAACCAGTTAATTTTGTGCAGTCTAGGCCAAATTCAAACTCTGAAGACTTTCCAGGACAGGTTTAGTTGCCCTCCTCTCTGAGTGCATCTTTTTCAGTGATGTGTCCCAGTATGTGACAGGTGTTTCTCTGCGAGCATCTGCCACCTGAACTCTGCATGTCTGATTCAAAATACTCGGGAATCATAAAGGCAAGTGGCTGAGTTACTACTGTTTGAACAAACAGGTAGGAAGGTTCGTGCAACTGCCGGACAAAGCGTTCTGACACAACAGCTCATGTCAAGACGGCATGAGTTCGATCCCCAGTTCCACAAAAAAAAAGACAGGGCAAAGGTGTGTCATGACATCCCAGATCACCTCTAGTGCAGCTATGGAAGGTCTTGAAATTGAACTGGCAAGGTAGGAAAAGCATAAGACTATGAGTCTAGACCTAGTTTTTGTACTGGACTACATGTGGCCCAGGTATGACATCTAGGAGGTCACTGTGAATCTTAGATGTCCACACTAATGTCAGAGTATTTGGTACAGGTGGTCTCTCTGGGTCCATGATTCTAGTAGGAAGTAGAAGCCCTGACAGGAACAGGATGTACAGTACAGACAGCAAAAGTAGAATAGAGAATCAGCCATGACGGTGACAATGAGGGCAAGGAATAGAAAGAGCAGGGACCACTGAGCACACGTGCACACATGAGTGTGCAGGCACATCACTGGTTGCGGTTTCTAAAGGAAAGATAGAGCTTACACTCTTACTGTGTCTACAGAAGATTATTTGAGGGTAACAAAGTGAGTTTCTTCTTTTGGAGGAACCAAAAGGAAAGCTCATGAAAATCCCTGGAAAGTTCCGGGAGCCAGCTATCTGACCTGTCTGTTGTTCTTCCAGATTGAGATGGCACAGAAGCTGCTGAACTCCGACTTGGGGGAGCTCATCAACAAGATGAAGCTGGCCCAGCAGTACGTGATGACCAGCCTGCAGCAGGAGTACAAGAAGCAGATGCTGACTGCGGCTCACGCCCTGGCTGTGGATGCCAAAAACCTGCTTGATGTCATTGACCAAGCAAGACTGAAAATGCTTGGGCAGCCAAGACCACACTGAGCCGCCCAGGATTGTGTCTGTCCTACCCCTTGGAAAATGTTCTCTAGCCTTCCACCAGCAGTGAGGAGTTAACCTGTGTCCTCGGCCGCCAGCACTTACAACTCCAGCTGAATGACAGCTGGTTGAAAATCTCGCACAGACAAGTTTAACCATGTTTTGATTTGAGTTCATTTTTGTTCTATTAAAATCATGATGTTCAGAAAAGTCCAGGATCCAAAATGACATTTTTCTGAGAATGAAAAGTGTCCATTAAATTAAACTTTTTTGAAAAGACCAGACATGGTGGTGCATATCCATAATCCCAGCTATTGAGAGCTGGGGTAGAAGGATTCAAAGCTGAAGTCTGGCCTTCTCAGAAACCCTGTCTCAAAATGGAAAGAAACAAAAAAAAAAAAAAAAAAACTTTTTTAAAGCTTATCATGAACAGTTGGTATTAGCATTGGGGCGTGTTTTAATGGAAATGGCCTGGGGGCCATGCTAATTCCTGACCTACCTTCACTGCGTATTGGAAGAAGAGAGCATGTGCGAAGAATCCCAGGAAACTAAGAGGCAGAAAATTATTTTCGTGCCTTGGAGTTATCCAGACTGGGGCTTTTGTTTGTTAGAACACCCCTCCATTGCAATATGCTAATCCCATTTACAAAGAAAGAATGTAAAAGCTATATTTTGAAGACTCAAGTTGTTTCAGAAAAGAACTACCACCGTTTCTGTCTCTCCTGACTTTTACTTTCTCGTGGACATGGAAGTATTGGGTTGGGAACTAGCTATAGGACACAACTAAAACTCTTTGTCTTTTTCACCAGAATAATGTGCCAGTTTTTTGTAGCAATGTAATTTCTCTTGGAAGCAGAAATGCTTTGTACCAGATCACCTCCAATCTGCATTGAGCAGAACCATCCCTGTTTTCCATTTTTATATAATTTATAAAAATTAAAGCCATGTTGACTATTTTACAGCCACTGGAGCTAACTCTAACCCTTCATTGTGTCTGTCTTCCCAGGAGAGAATTAAGAGGAACAGAGGGATTTGGTTCTCTGTAGATGTCCATCTATTCTGTTAGATAATTTTGAAAAGTACACCCTCCCTTTAGTTTGTTGGGGGATATAAATTATTCTCAGGAAGAATATAATGAACTGTACAGTTACTTTGACCTATTAAAAAGGTGTTATCAGTAAAGTTCTTGTTGTAATATTTTTTTCTTTAGTTCTTAGCCTTTAAATCACTTCAGAATTTTCAGGGAACTTGTCAGATAAAATAACATGCAGCCAAAAAATCTCCCAGTAATCATTAGCTTCTCTTTGTCTTCTGCACATTGAGAAAGCTCTCTCCTCGATGACTGCCCAGTGTAAGTCACCTTTTCCATTCTGTCTTTACTCACGAAATCCAGAGCTCAAGATACCTGGCCTTTAACCAGTTGCCTTTGTGATCTTTGTATTGTTAACATTCCACCCAGACTCTAGGAAGCTGTTTGCACAAGGCAAGCACAAGGACCTGGGTTTGATCCCCAGTGCCCGTGCCAGCCGCTGAAACCAGGAGTGGTCATGCAGACCTGTAATCCCAACTGGGGAGGCCAAGACAGGAAGAGCCTGAACTGTGTAGTGAGACCCTGTGCCAAATATATAAATAAATGATTATTAAAAAATAAGCTCCTACGGGGGCTGGGGAGATAGCTCCGAGGCACAAGTGCCTGCTGGGCAAGTGCAAGGTCGTGAGTTCGAACCCTGGTCCCACAAAAAATAAATAAATAAATAATAAGCTCCCAGCCGGGCGTGGTGGCGCATGCACTCGGGAGGCTGAGGCAGGAGGATCGGTGCAAGTTCGAGACCAGCCTGAGCTACAAAAATGAGCTCAAGGCCAGCCTGAACTGCATAGCGAGACCCTGTTTCAAAAAGACAAAAAAAATAAATAAATAAAATAAGCTCTTTCCCTGCCGCCACGGAGTCGCGTGGAGGTGGAGGCTCGAGTGTGTTCAAGATTCGGCTTTACTCATAACCCGCCGCCATGGCCGAGGAAGGCATTGCTGCTGGAGGTCTAATGGACGTCAACACTGCTTTACAAGAGGTGCTGAAGACTGCCTCATCCACGATGGCCTTGCGCGTGGAATTCGCGAAGCTGCCAAAGCCTTAGACAAGCACCAAGCCCATCTTTGTGTGATGGCATCCAACTGCGATGAGCCTATGTCTGTAAAGTTAGTCGAGGCCCTTTGTGCTGAGCACCAAATCAACCTGATTAAGGTTGACGACAAGAAACTCGGGGAATGGGTAGGCCTCTGTAAAATTGACCGTGAGGGAAAGCCCCGTAAAATGTTTGGTTGCAGTTGTGTGGTGGTTAAGGACTATGGCAAAGAGTCGCAGGCCAAAGATGTCATTGAAGAATACTTCAAATGCAAGAAATGAATGAATGAATGAATAAAAATTTTGGCTCACTTTAAAAAAAATAAATAAAAATAAAAAAATAAAAAGAATTACCAGCTTAGCTAGAATCTGTGACCTGTAGAGCCAAGAGTGAAAACAGCATGGAGACTGGCAGGGAGAAGGCCCATAGAAGCCCAAGGAGAGTTACAGATGTTCTCAGGGAAGTACATGATCTTATTTTCCTTTTTTACAACAGGGTCTTGCCATGTATTGCAGGATGCCCTTGAACTTACTATAGCACAAGATGGCCTCAAATACAGCTATCCAGCTGCCTCAGCCTTCTGAGAACTGGAATTACAGGTGTGCACCACCATGCCTGGCAGATGTGCAAAATCAGTTGTCTGGATGTATATTTCCTTCATGTGAAGAAAGCATCAAGGATAGTCATCCTTCCAAGTTTCCACTTACTCTGTGGCATTCTTGGGTCTCTCAAGTCTGTTTCCATGTCTTTGAGATGATTAGGGGCTGTCTGTAGCTCAGTGATGGAAGGTTTGCCCCGCTTTTTTTTTTTTTGGTTTGCCCAGCTTTGATGAGGCCCAGTTTTGTTACACGATGGAGATCACAGAGGTAGAGGTAGAGATGGTTGATGGTAGAGAGCCCAGCATGAAGGTGCGAGCTGTGGCCGTGGCAGACATGGAATGTGGTATCACCTCACCAAAGCAGGAGCACCCCTCTCAGGATGCCCAGGTGTCACTATTGAACAGAATCACCACAGTTCTCAACTCCTGTCTGCTGCAGAGCATGGGGCTCAGCACCATCAACCACTCCCTTTTATCTAGTGACTTGTTGGAGAACCACTGCTTTTTCTCTTGAGCAGACTTCAAAGTGAGTCCTTGCTTTCCTGTGCCCCAAGCAAAAGACATCTGAGTCATGACAGCAGAGCTGTTGCATTGACATGGGAACAGGCAGGTCAGGGTGGAGCATCAGCCCTCAGAAGAGCACAGAGGTGGCAGCTTGGCAGGGGTCCCTCATTGGTGCCTTACAGGCCAGTAGGTCTGTCAGGGATATGAGGTCACTTCTGTTATAAAGGTGTTAAAGTCGTCGTCGTCTCTCCCCCACACACCCCCACCTCCGCCCAGCATGTGCTGAGCCAGCACACGCCTGTGATTGCAGTGCTGAGGAGGCTGAAAACAGGAGGATCACCACAGGTCCAATCTGCACAGTGAGACCCTGTACCAAATAAGATACAAATGAACATAACAACTTTTTTTTTTTTTATAAAGTGTTAAAGTATAAAGACCCAGGGGAAAGTTCATACAAAATAAAGCCTTGAAATTACCCTGTCAGGGCCAGCCAAATAGCTCAGCGGACTACAGCTCCTGTTTTGCAAGAGCACAGTGTGGGAATTTGATCCCCGGTGTGCTGGCCTGGCTCCCAGGGTGCAGAGGGGGCGATTGAGACTGGGTGTGGTGGTGTGCACCTGTGATCCCAGCACTTGGCAGGCTGAAAACAGGAGAATCACTACAAGCCCCATCTGTGCAATGAGACCCTGTGCTAAATATAGAGAGAGAGCTGACACCTGCCTCAGGAGCACAGGTGTGATGTGGGAAAGCCTGCCAGTCAGGGAGGCAAATGCACAAGCATCTCTGAGCACAGTCCCAGCCACAGTCCTGGTCTCACCCTGCAGTTCAGCCTGAACTCAAAGTTACTCTGCCTCAGCTTCTCAAGTGCTGGGCTTATAGGCTTGTGCTACCACCACACCCAGCTCAAATTCCTCCTTCTGAGTGCTTTTTAATTGGGCATTGTTTTCATTAAAAGTAATTTATGCACATAAAAAGACATGTAAACACAGCTTACTGAGTTCTTCACAAAAGAATGCCCTCCAGTTGCCAGCCAGGCTCAGAACAAAACCACCACCAAAATAATGGCTCTCTCGGCATCCCACGCATCCACACCCCACCACCACAGCTGCTGCCAAGGGCAACCACTGCCCTGGCTTTGTCTCCTGTTGTAATAAACGTCCATGCAGTAAGAACCAGAATAAATAGCAGGGTGACATTTCAAATATATGCATCCTTGAGAGAAAGCACCACAGTCAGATCTTCCCACCAACCAACCTCTGATGTCAGTTACCATAGGTGAGCTCTTGTATCACAGCCTGTTTGTGGATCTATATTGGGTGTCATTTCTGGCTCCTGTCAGAACAGTGATTTTGAATATTCTTGCCACATACTAGAGCTGTGATAAGAATATATCACCACCATTTTTACTATTTAACTGTTGCAGGGTAGAACTTTGTATGAGTAAAGCTACCATTAATGTGTTTGTGCAAAGATATGTTTTCATTTCTCATCAACAAGTACAGTTTCTGGAACAGACAATACGTTAAAAGAAGAACCACTAATTCAAGACCAGGCTGGACAAGTTAATAAGACCCTGTCTCAAACTTCTAAAAGGGCTGGGAAATAGGCCAGTGGTAGAATGTCCCTAGTTTCAATGACTGGCCGGTTCTGGGGGAAACAAACTGCCAAATGACTTTCCAGTGGCGTTACACCACCTTGACATGTCAGTGTGCTGCTCATTGCACATCCTCAGTGACACTTGGTACGTTGCGTTTTACTTTTTACTGGATATGTGTACATTTGTGTTGTAATTGATGTTTTCTGTAATCCCAGCACTAGGGAGGAACTTTGAGTTCCTGGTCAGGCTGAACTGCAGAGACCATGTCTCAAATTGTATATTTCTCAATATACAGTGATATCATTTAAAAAATACATTTATTGGGCCAACCAGATAACTCAGCAGGCTAAACTGCCTGCTCAGGCAGATGCAGGGGCTGGGAGTTCAATCCCCTGGCATGTTGTGCCGGCCCTGCTCCCTTGGGTATGGTGACGCACACCTGTAATAACAGCGTTTGGGAGGCTGAAAGCAGGAAGATCATTATATGAGTTCAGTCTACATAGTGAGATGCTCTAGATCCTGTACTAAATACATAAAACAAAATTTAAAAATTTTAAAAATAAAATTTTTTGTTTATAGACTGTGTCTCACTGTGCAGTTCAGGCTGGCCTGTAATTCACAGCAATCCTCCTGCCTCAGCCTCCTGAGTGTTGGGATTAGGTGCATGCGCCACCATGTCCGGCCTTTATTTTGTTTCTGATTCTCACAGGAAAGCATTTCTTTTTTTTGCCAGCTGTGTATGTTAGCTGCAAATTGGTTTTGGTCCCTTTCTCAGGTCCTAGGGATTGAAACCAAGTCCCTTTGCACTGAGCTCTCTGGCCTCCTCCCCCTTTTAATTTTGCAATAGTCTCAATAAATTTCTTGGGCTGGTCTCAGACTTGCAGCTGCTGTTGTAAGGACTTTTACATCTGTGTTTATGAGTGATCCTGCTCTCTAGTTGCCTTTTTTTTTTTTTTTTTTTTTTTTTTTTTTTTTTTTTTTTTTTTTTTTTTTTTTTTTTTTTTTTTTTTTTTTTTTTTTTTAATTAATGCAGGGTCTACAAGGCCTCATGACACAGATTGGCCTCTAATGACTCTCCTGTTTTCAGCCTCCCAACTGCTCAGATTATAGGCACAAGCCACCAGGCCCCAACTTCTCATTTCCATTTTGTGATACATGCTGATGCCCATTAGCCAGTAATGTTTATCCAAGGCATGATTATTGCTGATTGATACCCATCTCCGAGGCTCCGTTCATGTGAACAGCTGCATGGTGATGTCTCTTTTTGTGCCATGACTAGGTGGACAGGTAGGTGTATGTTATGGTTTGTGTCTAGCTGTCCCCCCAAACTTCACGCGGTCGTGGTGTGGACTTCAAGAGTTGGTGATTAATTCATAATCCCAATGCTGGGATTGTGAATTGTGAGTGCTACACCCTCCCTGGGTGAATGCAGTATAAGGAAGAGTCAGCTCTCCACTGCTGCCCCTCCCTTTGCTCTTTCTGTTTTTCGCCATCATGAACTGCTGGCCCCTGTGCTATGGGCCACCCTGCCTTGGAGCCAGCCGAATGTGAACTGAAACCTCCACAAACTGAACTAAATAAACCGTTCCTTCCTTAGTTTTTTGAGTGTTAGTATTTTGTTCCAGCAATCAGAGAAAAGTAACGAGACAGTGTGGACACACCCTGACCAGCCCCATTGTGGTGAGGTAGGGGAATGGAACTCCCAACCTGTGACGAGTTCATGTTCTCTAAAACTGAAGAATAAATGTTAGGAACAATAGAGGTTAAGAGCAGAATATATTTATTGGAGGAAAGAAAGCTTCTGCCTGAGAGAGGGACAAAAGTGCTTGTCAAGGAAATCTGCCTTTTCTAGGGATTTTTATAGAGCAAAAGCAGGAGGTGAGGTGGGTCTAAAGTAGAAAACATGAGGACTCATATGAGGTGGGACAAAACTATGGTCAGCCAATAAGACTACAAGACAATTGTTTAGGTAAAATTGATTAAATGGGGATCAAATGGGGAAGTGAGCCACACAGCAAGCAGACATGAATGCAGAAAAGGCTCTTCCCATAGCCAGGCGTGGTGGCTCACGCCTGTAATCCCAGCACTTGGGAGGCTGAGGCAGGAGGATTGGTGCAAGTTCGAGACCGGCCTGGGCTACAAAAGTGAGCTCAGGACCAGCCTCAACTGCATAGCGAGACCCTGTCTCAAAAAGAAAAAAAAAAAAAAAGAAGAGGCTCTTCCTGTAGGGCACTGGGTTAGTGACTTTCTGGCTTTTTCAAAGTGATTGCTACCTATTTAGAGTATCAGTCCCTTCGCCCCATCCCTAGGGAGGTGTGTGGCTTTTGTTCACTCTTTTGTCCTGAGGTCCGGCCCACAGCAGGAGTACCTGGCTCTCCCACAGTGGCAAGATAGCTTGTCTTCCATCCTGTCGCCTTCAAAGGCCCATCCGGGTCTGACTGCCTGTAGTATTTCCATCTAACTCGGTTGCCGGCAGCCCTCGGAGTCTGGAAGCAACGCGCTGCCTTTGATGGTTCTTCGGGGTCCTGGGAAGCAGACGTGGCCCTGTCTGGAGCTTTGTCTGCCTGCCCCAGGGCATGACAGTTGTGTGGATTCTGGGACCGTGAACGATGGCCCAGAGGTCGGGGCTTTTCCTGAAGCAACTAGCCGTGGCTGCCTGGGTTTTGAGCGCACGTGTGAACGCTGCCACGTACGACTTCATGTGAGCTCTTCACAGAGATCCTCAGAAAGATTCAAGGAAAAACCTGGTTTCTGGGCAGAATGTGCAGAGAGCAAACGGGTCTTGAGCTCTTTGCACACCAGCCTTCCTAGGGCTGCTTTCCACAGCAACCTCCACCCGGCCCAGGCCGATCACACACACAAACGTGTAGTTCCACCAAATGGCGCCTATGTGGCAGTATTGCCTAAGCTCTGTGGGTTTTGGATTTTTTTTGTTGTTGTTTTTTGATTTTTTAAAAACCCCAAGGGACTGGGGAGATAGCTCCAAGACACAAGTGCCTGCTGGGCAAGTGCAAGGTCGTGAGTTTGAACCCTGGTCCCAAGAAAAATAAAAAATAATAAATAAAAACCCCAATCAGCCATCCAGAATACAAAGCACTGTTTACACCTGTTTGATTTTACTGTACTAATTTCAGAGTCTCAAACAACCAATGAATTGCAAAGAAGACAAGCGCACTGAATTTTGTGTGAATTTTAATTCATTTGGAAAGCTTTCAGGCAGATTCCTTAGTAATTATCTCAACTTAGTTCAGGACTCAATAGAAAGTGTAAGAATATTGTAGGTTAAGAAGAAAAATTGAGGCTGGGGAGATAGCTCAGTGGCATGAGCACCTACCTGGCAAGCACAAAGTCCTATGTTCTAGCCCCAACATTGAAACAAAACAAAACAACAACAACAACAACAAAAAACCAAGGAGATCATTATTGTTGTCAAAACATACAAAATATCTTAAAATCTAAAGATACTTTAAAACCTCTGCACACCATATAATTTGCCATATTTCCAGTGTCTATAAGACCCTAGTCTCACCTATAAGGTAAAATTTCTACAAGTCTCTCCTCTACTGCCAGTTGTGGTTCACTTTCTAGAATCAGAACAGTCAATTACAGAGGAAAAGAAAGAAAAATGTGGAAGTTCTGGATAAATGCTTGGCTTATGAGGCCAGGGAGATAGCTTAGCAGTCTAAGTGCCTGCCTCGCAAGCACAAGGACCAGAGTTCGATCCCCAGCACTGCGTGTCTGTGCTGGCCCCACAACTCCAGGAACACTGTGCAGGCTACTGAATCCGTGTGTGGTGGCACACACCTGTAATGCCAACACTTGGGAGGCTGAGACAGGAGGATCATTAGACATCCAACCTGCACAGCAAGACCGTGAGCAAAAAATTGTTTTGGTTTGTTTGTTTGTTTTTTGTCTTTTTGAGACAGGGTCTCACTATGCAGTTCAGACTGGCCTTGAGCTCACTTTTGTAGCCCAGGCTGGTCTCGAACTCACACCGATCCTCCTGCCTCAGCCTCCCGAGTGCTGGGATTACAGGCGTGAGCCACCACGCCCGGCTTCGCAGTTCAGAATTCTTACAAAACAGTTTCCTTAATTTCTTCAGTATAGAATATTACAGAGTCTACTATAAGATTCTGTTACTCTATCAGGTATATAACAGCACCTTATTTGAACTGAAACTTGGAGTCTCAGGGCTGGCCAGATAACTCAGTGGATTAAAGTGCCTGCTTAGAGAGACATAGGGGTCAGGGGATAGATTCCCACCCCACCGCCCCCATGTGCTGTGCTGGCCCTGCCCCAGAGCACACTGAAACAGTGGTTGAGACTGGGCAAGGTGGTAGGCACCTATCATCCCAGGGATTTGGAGGCTGAAAGCAGGAGGATCACTATGAGTCACATCTGTGTAGTGAGACCTGTACTAAATACATTAAAAAAAAAAAAAAAAAAAAAGGAAACCTGGAGTCTCCATGGGTGATTGCTATGACAAGAGCTAGCTCTGTAGCTGGGGAGATAGCTCAGCGGTAGAAGTGCCTGCCTGGCAAGTATGAAGGCATGAATTCTATCCCCAGTACCAAAAAAAAAAAAAACCTAGCTCCACAAATCAGACCGTAGCCCATGATTTTGTATAAACTGAATGAACTAAAATGAACTAAAGCCACAACTCTAAGGATTTGACCAAAATGTGTTCAAGGAAATAATAATTGTTAAAAAGCATTTTACTGGCAAAGGTATAAATGTATTATTTTTATGTCTCATAAACTTTCTGAATATTCTGGGTTAAACTGAATGCCTTTGAGTTTAGGAAGCCCCAGCCTTGGAAGAGTCAGTTTCAAAGTGGAAGCAGATGTTCATACAGTGAAATGTACAGTTCATGGATTGTTAACAAATATTTACGCCTGTATATGTATCACTCAAGCTGAGATACAGTACATCTCCACCTGCCCAGAAATTGGGGGCTGAAAGCAGAAGAATCACTACAAGTCAGATCTACATAGTGAGACCCTATAGACCCTGTACTAAATAAAAAATAAAAAGTAGCTGGGCGTGGTGGCGCACGCCTGTAATCCCAGCACTTGGGAGGCTGAGGCAGGAGATCGTTGTGAGTTCGAGACCAGCCTGGGCTACAAAAGTGAGCTCAAAGCTACCCTGAACTGCACAGTGAGACCCTGTTTCAAAAAGAAAAAAAAATAATAATAATAAAAAGTAAAAAAAAAATTAAAAATCAATAATCAAAAATGAGGGTAGATAGAACTCTTGAAGATATTGGCGTAGGCAAAGACATGGTATACGATGATAGACATGGATCTAGTTTTAGTCTTCAAAAAAAATCAGACATTCAAACCCTGGTCCCGCAAAAAAAAAAAAAAAAAAAAAAAAAGTCAGCTACAAAAAATCAGACCTTTGGGCCTGGCAGGATGGCTCAGTGGTCTAAAGCGTCTGCTTGGGAAAGCTTGGGCGACTGCAGGGACTGCGGTTCGATCCCTGGCATCACATGCTGCGCCAGCCCTACCCTCAGGGCAGGCTGAACCGGCCATAAAAATAAATAAATAAACAAACAAGAGCTGGGCGTGGTGGCGCACGCCTGTAATCCCAGCACTCGGGAGGCTGAGGCAGGAGGATCGGTGTGAGTTCGAGACCAGCCTGGGCTACAAAAGTGAGC
>PVJA010052505.1:0-12367 GCA_004027025.1 Myocastor coypus
AAAAAAAAAAAGAATTTTTTATTTTATTTTTTTCTTGTTTCAGAACTTTTGTTTGTTTATTTATTTTTATGGCCGGCTCAGCCTGCCCTGAGGGCAGAGCTGGCACAGCATGTGGTGCCAGGGATCAAACCTCAGTCCTTGCAGCCGCCCAAGCTTCCCTAAACAGGTGCTTTAGACCACTGAGCCATCTTGCCGGACCCCTAATTTTTAATTTAATTTAATTTTTTTTTGGTAGTGGGGATTGAACCTAGTACCTTGTACATACTAAGAATGTGCTCTGCTACTGAGACACATTCCCAACCTCAAAAGTTTTTATTTATCTATTTATGTATTTAGGACAGGGTCTACAGGATCTCACTATGTTAATCAGACTTACAGTGATTCTTCTGTTTTCAGCCTCCCAAGCACTAGGATTATAGGCACGCACCACCACAGCCAGTCTTAATTGCTGTCTCAGCGTGCCCCGCAGGTGGGGCTGGCATGGCTGACCAGGCATCAAACTCCAGCTGCTGCACTGTGCCTAGGAAGGTGCTTTAGTCCACTGAGCTATCAGGCCAGGCCAAAAGTTTTTGTTTTTGATGACTTCCAATTTGTCTATTTTTTATTGCTTATGCTTTTAGTATGTTATCCATGAAACCCAATGCCATTCAGATTTTTTCCAATGTTTTTGTTTAAGGGTTTTTATAGTTTTAGCTCTCAAGTTTAGGTCTTTGACCTATTTTGAGTTACTAGTTGTACATTGTGTGGTTTTACTTGTTTTATATTGTTATAAAGGAGACGAGACAAGGAAAGTCATCAAGAACAGAAGTTCATTTTGACTGACAGCTCTGCCTACAATCCTGCAGCAATACTGTGCTGCAGCACAGTGTGGTAGCTGACACCCATGGTGGGAGCACTTGCTAGAGGGAGAGGGGAGGTGTCACAGGATGACATGATCACAGTGACACCAGAGAGCCAGCTGAGGTTGCAGACCTTGTTTTATAATAGCCTGCTCAATCCAGTTCCACAAGACCTCATCCAGTCTCAGAGAACTAACCCAGCCTCTCAAGAAAAGTAATCATCTATTTATGGGGGTGGATTACCCATGACTTCAAATGCTGCTTCAGGGCCTAAATACTTGAAAACTGTTAGACTATAGAATGAAGCCTCACCGTGAGTTTTTGTAGGAGCAAACCATATTCAGACTATAGCATCCTCCTGTAAGGTAAGGGTCCAACTTTGCTTCTTTACTTATGGATATTTAGTTTTCCCAGCATTACTTGTTGAAAAGATTTTTTTCCCCTTAAATGGTGCCAACACCTTTGTTGAAAAACAGCTGACCACTGGGTATGGTGATACAGTCCTGCAATCTCAGCCACTTGGAAGACTGAGGCAGGAGAATCACAGGTTTCAGCCAGCCTGGGTAATTTAGTAAAATTCTGTCTTTAAAAAGGAGCAACTTGGGCCCGGCGGGATGGCTCAGTGGTCTAAAGCACCTGCTTGGGAAAGCTTGGGCGGTTTCAGGGATCGCGGTTCGATCAGCGGTACCACATGCTGCGCTAGCCCTGCCCTCGGGGTGGGCTGAGCCAGCCATAAAAATGAGTGAATAAACAAGGGTTCTGAAACAAGAAAAAAAATAATAAATAAATAAATAAATAAATAAATAAATAAATAAATAAATAAATAAAATAAAAATTCTAAAAAAAAAGGGAGGGACTTAATAAATAAATAAATAGGAGGGACTTGCTGGGGAGATATAGCTCAGTAGAATAAGTGCCTGCCTGGCAAGAAAACAGGGTCCTTAGTTCAATCCCTGGCACCACAATTAATCAATTAATCAATCAATCTTGGGGATGGTGGGGAAAAATAAAAATAAAAAGGAGGCACTTAGATTGGTGGGGTAGATCAGTGATAAAGCACTTTCCTAACCTGTGGTATGCTCTGAGTTCAATCCTTAGTACCACAGGAAAAAAACAAAAAGCAGTAGACCATGTATGTGAGGTTTATTTCAGCATTCTATTCTATTCTATTCTCTCTCTCTCTCTCTTTTTTTTAAGAGTAGGAAGAATCGCCGGGCGTGGTGGCGCACGCCTGTAATCCCAGCACTTGGGAAGCTGAGGCAGGAGGATCAGTGCGAGTTCGAGACCAACCTGTGCTACAAAAGTGAGCTCAAGGCCAGCCTGAACTGTATAGTGAGACCCTGTCTCAGAAAAAAAAAAGAGTAGGAAGAATCAACTGAGAGCAAGCAAAGCTTTTGTCTAAAGAGCAGCAGATGGGGGGGCCTAGAAGGTGGGTGGCCCTATCCTATCGTATCCTAACCTACCCTAATTCCATCTATCTATATTCTATCCTTATGCTAATACATACTGTTCTATTTTTTTTAAGAATTTTTTATTTTATTTATTTATGTTTTTCTTGTTTCATAACCTTTATTTGCTTATTCACTCATTTTTATGGCTGGCTCAGCCCATGCCCTGAGGGCAGGGCTGGTGCAGCATGTGGTGCCGGGGATCGAACCGCGGTCCCTGAAGCTGCCCAAGTTTTCCCAAGCAGTTGCTTTAGACCACTGAGCCATCCCGCTGGGCCCCTACATACTGTTTTAATCACTGTAGCTTTGTGGTACATTTTGAAGTTGGGAATTGAGTCTTCCAATTTTATTCTTTTTAAAGATTGTTTTGGGTATTGTTTTGGGTAATTCTGTATGGATTTGAGGATTCATTCCTTTTCCTTCTATGTAAAAAGAGATTATTGGGCTTTTATTATTGTTTACGTTGAATCTAGAGTTCTATTTATGTGGTATTGACTGGGAATCAAATCCAGGGACACTGTGCCACTGAGCTACATCCTAGCCCCTTTTATTTTTTATTTTGAGTTAGGTCTTGCTGCCCCTCTATGGCTGCTTATTTAGTCCCTTTTTCACTTTCTTTTTCCCTTTGACTCAACACTCTGAGTTACAAAACAAGAAATACCTAAAAAGGAAAGCTCTACAGCATTGCCACGCTGCCCATTATTCTCTAGGTTCTGGCCAGTGGGGCACCTGAGCCATTAGAAGGCACCAGTCTCAAGGATACTCATGGAGCTCCCAGAGACACTTCCATGTCAGTCCTCTTGGGGTGGAGGGCCCAAAGGCAACCAACAAAGAGACACCAGTGAGTATGTGACCTTAAAATGCCATGATAGTTGATGAGAGTGACTCAGAAATCAAGAAGCTACTTGTAGCAAATCAAGCACAGTAATGCCTTGTCAACACAAGATGTATTCTCATGGTCCTGATGGAGGACTGTGTTATGACATGCAGATAGGGCTAGGATTCTTCAGGAGCTATGCAGGAGGTAGCTCAGGCTCAGGAAAGGAACATTTACATCCTGCCACCAGCATGGAGGCCAGTGGTGCCTCAAGTCACACTGAGAAGTCTCTGGCAGACATTGCAGGGACCACTTCCTAGAAAAGTCCCTCTTCAGTTCCACTGACTTTTCTCCTCTCAAACCTGGTGTCTGGCAGGATTCTTATACTGCTTTATACTTCCTTCTTTGTCTAAGAAACAGCATGTTTATGTTTCTACCTCTGAGGAGAATCTGGACTGGTAATTGTGGATGACACTCTGAGAAACTTCTCAGACTGCCTTCCTGCAAGGCTAGAGGAATTCCTGAAACAGGAATTTGAAAAATTGGTGAATAGGACTGAAGGGTGCACATGCACACATATATGTACACATGCGCTCGCTAACAAATACATGGAACTGAGAAATTAGAATGCGTTACCCTTTATTCTCTGATCCCTCTCCCAAAGAAAAGAGTATTCTGGCTGAAGAACCATCTTAGAATCTTTTCAGTCTCCTCCTTCCATCACCAGTGTAAAGGAGTGTACTATATTCCAACAGTATAAATCTTCATATCTTTTAGGAAATCTCAGGCAACAGCTGAGTGTGGTGGTGCACACCTGTAATCACAGCACTTGGGAGGCTGAGACAGGAGGATCATTGTGAGTTTGAGACCAGCCTGGACTGCAAAGTGAGCTCAAAGCCAGTCTGAACCTTGTAGTGAGACTGTCTCAAGAAGACAAAAGAAAAGAGAGAGAGAGAGAGAGAGAGAGAGAGAGAGAGAGAGAGAGAGAGAGAGAGAGAGAGAGAGAAGTTCCAGGCAAGGAGGGAATGGCAGATGCTTCAAACTTGAAGAATTACCTAACATTTTTAGGCAGAGATCAAGAGCTGCAGCATCACATGGGTAAGCTTCTGCCTAATACATGGAATACTGAGTGCTTTGGGACAAGGTGCCACAGTAGCTACCAGGGAGAATTCGAAGTGGGAAAAGTGGGCTGCAGAGACAGCTCAGTAGAATAAGCACGTGCTTGGCAAGCACAGGGTCCTGAGTTCAATCCCCGGTACCACAAGAAATAAATAAATAAAAATGGGAAAAGTTCACAAAGGAACAGGTCAGTATGATTTCAGTCTCCAAGCCAACTTTCTCTATGGCTCAGACATGGGCATCTTATAGCAGCCATTTCATTTCCACAGAAAGAAAATCTAAAGTAGGTTATGATGTTTAAAACTATTTTTTTCCAGTGGGAATATTACGCTTGATGACATAGTCTATTTCTAATTCTTCCATAAATCACTAGCAACTTCCCTCAAAATAATCCCTTGCCTTCAGTCTCTTGCTTTTCAAGCCTTTTTTTTTTTTTTTTAATCTTTTTGAGACAGGATCTTGCTATGCAGTTCAGGCGGGCCTTGAACTCACTTTTGTAGCCCAGGCTGATCTCGAACTTGCACTGATCCTCCTGGCTCAGCCTCCCAAGTGCTGGGATTATACATGTGTGCCATCACACCATTTTTATATCACCTTATTAGTTATGAATGAGTAACATCACTCTATGATGAAAAAAATTCATTTCTTATTGTAAATGAACTGAAGCTTTAATGTCTTTATGTCATTTGCAGCTTCTTTACAATTTCCTTCCTTACCTTATCTTATACTATGTCCTGATCGCCCAGCTACCTGTGCTCTGTGTTACTATTATAGTTTCCCCCACATGTAATGCAATGCAGGCCTTTCTCCTTTTTTACTTTTCTGACTCCTATTTACATTTCAGTCCTAGGTTTGAATCCTAATTCTGCTGCTTCCAGTCACTCTTTTGTCCTTTTCTGAGTGTTGAACAAGGTCATAAGGTTCCTGGATTGGTGCAGGTGCTGGAGGATGTGAAAAATTCCAAGAGCACACCCACCCACAGTATACCTCATTTTGGCAACTAATCAAGGGCATATATAACTGATTAGATGTGTTGTGCATATGAAGAGAATAAGGTCTATGACTTGGAGGAGAAAACTTTGTTGCTCTCTCATATTTCTTGGGGACAAGCCATGTCTCCACAGTAAAATGCAAATTCTCAGTTCTTCCAAAAGGTTGCTACAGTAAGTGCATCCTAGGATTTCAGAGACTTCTGGTCTTACATTGAATTAAACCATCACTCACTCTCTCTTCTGAAGCTCAGGTACCAATTATGAACTCTAGTTGAAGTATAACAGCTAATTTGCTCCTAACCAATCAAAGATTACAGAAACTGTACTTCACTTGGCAAAGCTATGAACTAGTAGTCCAAAAGAAAAGAAATGCCACCCCAGCAACATGGAAAAAGTTGCTGGAGGGTACTGTAGTCCATTCTCCTGACTGGCCTTTCAGAGAAGGGAAATCCAAGGCACTGATTGAAAACAACCAGGTGCACAAAGGAGGAAAGCAAAAGGAGCAGAATGGGGAAGGAGGGGCCAGGGAGATAGAACTCAGGGGCACAAATTCCTGCCTGGCAAGTGCAAGGTCCTGAGTTTAATCCCCGGTTCGGAGAAGGAAGCCCTGGAACTTTCCTCCAGCGGGAGCCATAAGAGGCATGGAAGGTAGACGGTTTCCTTCAGATATATAGCCAGATGCACTCGCGCCAAATTGGTGAAAACCACAATTCAGACTTCACATGTTTGTTGTAATAAAGGCTGATGTCGAGAGAGAGTGGATTCCAGACACCTGTTCCCACTGGTAACAGCAGTTGAGAAAGCTACCTGGAATGACTCTGATGTTGTCTCCCGTACAGCTCTTCAAACGGAAGGATTTGAAGAAGTGAAGCACCACGACTTAAATTCCTCTCTACGGGGCTCCAAGTAAGTTGAAAGATGTAACCCAAGGTAGAAGAGACTTGGGGAAGTGGGCCCGGATAGTGCAGACCTCTCCGTGACTTCAAGCATCCTTTGTATCTCCCACTTAAACCCAGAGAAAAGTCCTCTGCTGTGGACGAGCCTGTCCATCGAGCCTCACACCAGTCCTGGCGCCCACTAACTCAGGTTGCGCTCTAGGCCACGACTTCGCCCGCCTCTTTTCCCTGTCCTGGGCGGCGGCAGGGTCTCCCCCGAGCCCGGGCCCCTACGGACGCCTGGGCCGTCAAAGCTCGCGCTCCACCCCTCCGCTCCCCTCCTCTCCGCGGCCCTGTTCCTCCCCCAGCTTCGGCGGAGGGGGGCCGGGCTTGGCTCCGCGCGGCTTGTGCATTCCAGAGAGCGGGGCCAGCCCGAGCAACAAAGGAGCCGGGCGGTCGGCGGGGAGAGGTTCGGGGGGCCGCGACGCTCGCGCGGAGGTGGCTGCAGAGCCGCGCGGGCTGGGACGGGGGTGGGCGCGGAGCCGGGGCCGGGGTCCTGCTCCTTAGCGGGCGTCTGGGCTCCGTCGCGGCCCCGGGAGCTGGGTTTAACAGTGGGAGGGGGAATGGAGCCAGGACTTGGGCTCCAAGGGGGCTCTCGGGGCTAAAGACAACTTGGATTTTTAGGCGACGGAGTGGGGAGTTGTGCATCCCGCCCCGGCCTCCGCCGCCCAACATGGGCCCCAGGTCCCAAAGTTTGCGAAGTTGGGAGCCGAGGGCCCAGGACGCGCGGAGCGTCCGGGGGAAGTCGGCCCCAAACTCGCAGGGCGCACAGGTCGCCTGAGCCACCTCCGCGGCCCCGAGGTTGCGAGCGCGGCCAGGAGCTCCGGGGGACTGGCGAGGGTGCCCGGGAGGCTGCTGAGTTGGCGGCTTTGGCCATGGCCGTTGCCCGCCCCGCACTGGGGCCCGAGCTGCCGTTCCTGGGGCTGCTGCTGCTCGTGCTAGGGGTCCCGGGCCGGGGGACGGCCTGGGGCGGGAACTCGACAGGGCCTGGGCCTCGAGGCGCCAGCGGGAGCGCCAGGAGGAGCGCGGCGGGGACCGGCCCTCCGCCGCTGCTGAGCCACTGCGGCCGGGCCACCCCCTGCGAGCCGCTGCGCTACAACGTGTGCCTGGGCTCAGCGCTGCCCTACGGCGCCACCTCCACGCTGCTGGCCGGGGACTCTGACTCCCAGGAGGAAGCGCACGGCAAGCTCGTGCTCTGGTCGGGTAAGAGCGCCCGTCGGGCCTGGGGGTGTGGGTCGGTGGAATGGGGGCTCTGTTGTAAGGGTTAGGCTCAGGCGGTGCTTGGGAGACGCGTTGGCTGCAACCGCGGGAGGTAGAGAACCGATTCTGAACTTTGCGGGGGTACGGGTCAGGTTACTTTCAGGAGGGGGACATTTAGTGATGGAAACGGGAGGGTAAGGAAATTGAAGAAGCCAGTCACAAAGGGCCTGGGCAGGGGTGAGCAAGGCGTGGGGGTGAGGGTGAAGGATGAGGGTGAGGGGTCGCAGTGAGCCCCTAAGGGGGCTCTGAGCCTCAGGAAAGGACTTTTGTAGGGGGAGGAGCTGCTCTTTCTATTCTGGAAACCAGGTTCAGGAATTCAATTTCAATTTCAGACCTCAGGGAAATCGAATTTGAAGAGAAAAAAAGGGAAGGATGGGATCAAGAGATCTAAGCATTTGGAGAGAAAAGGAGGGAGCAAATTTGTGAAGTAAACACCCCTGGTGATGGATAATTAAAAGGCAACCAGAACTATCTAGAAATCTTGATTTAGGAGATAAGTAGTCCAGAGAACTGTGATTTTTGTTTTGCTTTCACATTCTCATCTAGAAAGTGAGAACTCCGATCCTCACTGAGGGGTTTGGAAGGAAATATTGGTTGGTATCCTTGGAAATTTGTATGTTCAGGCTGATCAGGGATGGGGAAGAACTCTGAAGTCTGGGATGTTGAGAGCCTGTGGTTTCTTCCACGTGACTGGAAGCCTCAGAGCCCTCTGCTTAGGGTGAGATGGTGGGTTTGGATTCTGCAGTTCTGAAAACTGCAGACTGAACCCAAACAAGTCTTTCCATAGTATGTAGAGGGGATATTCTCCTACTTGTCATTCGGCTTGGAGGGTGCTGGGGAAGGAAACTGGCTTTGTCACCCCTTGCTTCAATGCAATATGACTCAGAAACTGTCCTTAATGGAAAAAGAAAAAAAAAAATCAAAATCCGAGAGTAGACCTGCGACCCCCCTTCTTTGATAGGCATGAGGTGCCCAGTCTCTTAGCTCTGCCAACCTAGCCACCAGAGTTCTCAGCTTTTGCCGATTTTTGGACAAGGCCACAGGGCTCCTGAGTTGGTGCCAATGCTAAAGGAGGAACTTGGAGGATGGAACCTATGAGATGGAGCTACAGCTTATGTGGGGGGTCAAGCTCTACAGTCAGCACAGAAGACAGAAGCCATGTGTAACCAACAGTAGCCCTGAAAAAAAGTCCATGTTACTATAATGCAGTGAGATGGCGAACTTTTTGGAAAACCAAGTGCCTAAATTGCAACCTAAAACCCACTTATTTATCACAAGGTACCAACATGGCAATTAAACTCAAATACTGAGGTTTTAGTTTAGGAAAAACAAAACAAAACACAAACTGTTATCTGATGTGTGGCTAGGGAGACTTGACTCGAGCACCAACAGAGAGGGCTGTATGCAACTGCTGTGCCACATGTGCCGTAGGTTTGCCATCACTGCTGTATAGTTACCATCAGATCAAGGAGAAAGGGGATGGACCTTTTTCCAGCCATTTCACCGTGAGCTGCTGCTGAGCAAGCAAAATGGTTTTGGCAGGAAGGTAGATGAGTTAGGCCATCTGTAGGTTGTGCAGGTTCAAATCTTACAAGATGGCAGGGCAGGGGCGGGCAGAGCTGTGAGTGCTGAGCCCAGGACTGCTCTTATCACTGAGCATATGTGCCAAATCACAGAGCTTACATTGCAGTAAGTTAGGAGTTTTTCAGAACTGCTGTTTATGACACATGGCTTCTGTTTTATGTGCTGACTTTTCTTACAGGACATAGCCCCATTTAATGGATACTATCTTCCAAGTTCCTCTTTTACTCTGAGCTCTTATTTTTGCCATCTATCATCTCTTACTTTAGTTCTTGTATACTTGCATATTTGGTTGCACTCTTTCTGCTTTCTGCTTGCTACTTGGTGGCCTGAGAAGTATTGGTGTGAGCTGGCTCATTAGGTGGAAAGGTTGGACAAGCCACTTAAAGAGAATCACAGCCCTGTCTTTAGTAGGAGCCTCTAACTAGTGTTTTGATTTTTTCTCCTGAGTTGGTAGTAACATGATGTGGTCAATTGTAACTCTGCTCTTGAAGGTAGTTTGTTGGTGAAAGATGGAGATAATCTCAGTTATTCTCATCTGTAATCTTTTGAAGGTCTTCATTTTTTCCCCCAGAGCCTTTAGAGTGCTGAGTATACAGCTAACTCATTCATTCAATTAGGTGTTGCATGCTTCTGTATGTTGCATCTTGAAACAGGTTCTGGGGCACATAAAGATAGGAATACAAATATCTCTCTGTTGTTGGGAGGAAGATAACTGCAAGAACACCAAGTGTTTTGGGGAGCAAGGGAAGATCCCTAGAGGAACTGACATTTAATTCATGACTTGAGAAATAAATAAGGAATTACCAAGGGAAAGTTGAGGCAAAGAGGAATTGAAAGAGCAAATAAAAAGCATGTATAAAGGTTTAGAGGAAAGAGGGCTTGTTACTTAAGAAATACAATAAGGGCTGCGGAGATAACTCAGCAGTCTAGGTGCCTGCCTAGGCAAGCCAAAGGACCTGGGTTTCATCCCTGGCACCACAAGACCTGGCATAGTGGTACATGCTAGTAATCCCAGCTTTGGGGAGGCTGAAACAGGAGTCTCACTACAGGTCCCACCTGCATAGTGAGACCTTGTACCAAAGACATAAAATTAAAAAAAAAAAAAAAAAAGAAGAAGAAGAAATACAGTAAACCATGCAAGGGAGTGCACACATGTGGACATAGATCCTGTCTCAAGATAAAAACTAAATTATAGGCCCGGCAGAATGGCTCAGTGGTCTAAAGCGCCTGCTTAGGAAAGCTTAGGCGGCTGCGGGGACCACAGTTCAATCCCCAGCGCCACATGCTGCTCCAGTTCCGCCCTCAGGGCAGGCTGAGCCAACCATAAAAATAAATAAACAAACAAAAGTTCTGAAACAAGAAAAAAAATAATTAAAAAACCTAAATTATATATAAAAGAGGGCTGGAGAGATGGCACAGTGGCTTAAATACCTGCTAGGCAAGTGCAACGTCCCGAGTTTGATCCCTGGTACTAAAAAAGAAATCAAAGCTGGGATGTAGCTCATTGTGAAGGCCCTGGGTTTAATCCCCAGTACACCAAACATATAAATAAAAATAATTTAAAAATAAAATACAGTAATCACAGTAGAACTGAATCAAATCATGTGAAGGGTAGAATAGTGACAGATAACATGAATTATACAGTAAAGGAATTTGTGCCCCATATTAAATTTGGATGATGTTATCAGCAGGTAAGAAGGAGCTATTAAAAGCTTTTTTTAAAAAAAAAAAAAAAACTTTATTTATTTATTTATTTATTTTTCTTATTATTATTATGGCAGGCTCAGCCTGCCCTGGGGCCAGGGCTGGCACAGCATGTGGTGCTGGGGATCGAACCGTGGTCCCTGCTGCCACCTAAGCTTTCCTAAACAGGTGCTTTAGAACACTGAGCCATCCCGCCAGCCCCTAAAGGCTTTAAGCAAAGGAGAGATTATATTTGCATTTTGCATTTTGGGTGTTTGTTTTTTTGTTTTGTTTTGTTTTGTTTTGCTAGCTCAGGCTGCCCCTCCAATTTGTTTTTCTTTCTTTCTTTTTCCTTTTTTTATTTTTAGGTTTTTTTGGTACTGGGAATCAAACTCAGGATTTTGCACTTGCCAGGCAGGTGCTATGCCACTGAGCTGTATCTTTGACCCAGGTTGTCCATTTTCTAAATTTGTATAAAACCCAGGTCTTTCTTATAGTTTTCATCTTTCTGGACTAGGGCATCTTTAGTCACTTAGCATCTCTCCCCATTATAGTTAGAAATGTCTCCTTGCCAGCATTCCAAACTGACCAAACAAACATAATGTCCAGGCCACAATACACCTTAGGCCAAATCTGGATTAGTAAATAGGATGAGAAAGCCAGAAAGAGAGGTTGTAGTTGGCAAGGGAATAGGCCACTGAGAGCCAGCATGTAACCTCCCTGGGCCACTTTGTGCGGTGTGTGTACATGGGTATGTGGCCCTGTCACCCTACTAGGACATAGCCAAGGTGAAAGGGACAGGAAAGCTAGGAGAAATTTGTCATTGCCTCTCAGCCCTCCAGTTCAGAGGTGAGTGGAGGGATGGTGGTGGTGGTGGTGGTGGTGGCAGTGAGTAACTTATAGGGACAGAACAGAAAGTTTCCTAGGGCCAGGGAGATGGCTCAGCAGCAAATGCAAAGTCCTGAGTTTAGTCCCTGGTATGAAAAAAAAAAAAAGTAAAGAAAGACTTTTCCTTACAGCTGTTCCCAAACCTGCTGGTGATCCGAATCAGTTTACAAATGCAGAAAAACACATATAGGCCTTTTTTTTTTTTTAAATTGCAAAATATACCAGGTATTCAGAAAAGTGCATAAAACACAATGTATTGAAAAACAAATAATTATAAGGGGACACCTGGGTCAAAAACTTTCTCAGCCATCTCTGTCTCTACCTTCTCTACTAAAGCCACTATCCTGATTATTCTGGTCTTCATTTTTTTTTTTTCTTTTTCTCTATATAGTTTTACCACCTACCTGTGGAATGCCTAAACAATACATTTTTTAAAAAAGATAATATAATTTGGTTTTGCAAGTTTATGAACTTGCTACAAATGGAAACATCTCTTTTCTTTTTTGTCTTGTTTTACACTGCTTTATTTGGTAAAATTACACATGTGTTTGCAACTTTTTGCATTACTAAACAGTATTCCAGCCGGGCGTGGTGGCGCACGCCTGTAATCCCAGCACTTGGGAGGCTGAGGCAGGAGGATCGCTGCGAGTTCGAGACCAGCCTGGGCTACAAAAGTGAGCTCAAAGCCGGCCTGAACTGCACAGTGAGACCCTGTCTCAAAAAGTCAAAAAAAAAAAAAACAAACAGTATTCCATTGTGTGTGCATATTATAGTTTGTTGTTTATCTATTCTGTTATTAAAT
>PVJA010052506.1:0-12360 GCA_004027025.1 Myocastor coypus
CCCCAGTGTATAGCGCTCCCTCTTGATGCGCAATTGCTGTATTTGCTTGTCTTGGTAGTTGTCTCTAGATTGATTGGAGTTTAAATAATTTAACAGGAAAATTATATTGTAGCAAAGTGAGTAAGGAAGCCATTTTAATTAGCGTTCTCTGCTTTGTACCATCTCTATTTGCTGTCCCTAAAGTCAAGCTGTGACTTGAGCTGGGGCAGGCCATAAGACACAGAGTAAAATACCTCTCTTTCCTTGCTTAGCCTGTCTTGAAATAATGCATTAAATGTAAGTGAGCGGCCCAGCACACTGGCCGCTGAACACATCCCTGCCACATGCCATGTGGAGAAGCCCAGCCTCACCCTGCACTGTGAACACACCTTGCAGCCGTGATCTTAACGCAAGTGGCTGACTTATCCCATGTCCACTGCACAAAAAGTGAGTCGCCTAAGAAAGTGGGCCTTGCTTTTAAAGACCAAAGCAGAACATTACACACTTGTTCTTAATACATGGACTGGCACTTGGTCCTTTGTCTATATGAAATATATTTTTGCCATACATGAAATTAAAGCCCATTGATATGAATAGCATGTTGAGCCCCAACTTTGACTGCAGAAATTGGAGCAGAGTAGCGGGAGAAGCTGCCAGGTGACACACGCCAATTCCACACACGTAGAGGAATGAAATGTCTGCTGGTGGTGCAGACGAAACAACACTCCTTTTTCTGGCGATTTTCCTAGTGATACTAGAATTTTAATTTTTGTCTGATCTGTGAATTTCTACAGAAAATTTTCTGAAACAAAGTCCTCCTCTTCCCAGGAATGCTGACTTAAGGCCAAGAATCCCTCACTTGAATCATAATCCGCAGGAGAAAAAACCCACGCCTTGCATTTTCCATGCAGTGGAGAGGTTCAAGTGGCCGGGCCATCTGCTCCCAAGTTCTTTAGCGTCCATTTCACATTATGTTCTGTAAAATTTATTTACTCATTGATAAATACAAAAAGAGGAACAGGTAAATTGATGGCTGTTTTGGGGTGAGCTCTCTATGACAATGGAATGCTCCAGTCTTATCCAGCTTTACCTACACTTTATTTTGAGCCCATTGTGTACGAACTTGTGTCCTCTTAGCTCCAAAAGGCAAAAGCCTTCCTTTTCTTTATTGAAAGTCTTTTGTGCGTATATTATTCTGTGCATAGCTTTCCAGAACAATATTTTCCAATAATCAAACTGTCTTTTAAGTTTCCCTTTTGTCAGTGCGTGCTATACAAAATGCTGTGCTCTACAACGTCGTCTTCACACCTATAAGTAACCTTCATTTTCACCTCTCGTGGTCCCCTTGCTCCTTGCTCATCCTGCTCTCTGGCGCTGGCTTATTTACATCCATACCACGGGCCCCTTTTGGCAAATCCTGTGACCTTGCCGCCCCTCATGTCTGAGGCATATTTGTATAGAATCCCATGTAACTGGCAGTATTGCTCATTGGTTCATGCCATGGGCACAGCGACATACTGTAGCACAGAATGGGAGAGAGAAGCGGTGTCAACAGAGTCCTCCACCACATGTTCCCTGCGAAGTGTGGACAGGGCAGACACAGGCAGGTGCAGGAGTAGCCTTAGGAACATGGTGATGGAGGCAGAAATCCACAGAGAACACTGCAGGAGAGATCTCAGGCCGTTTGCGCCTTGCCCTCCTCTGCTCCACCCCAGCTGCTGTCACCTGGTATCAAGCCTGAGGCCACGGCCTCTAGCTACCCACATCCCTGGAGGGCAGCCACCACCTAGGAGAGCTCTGCACAAGGGGAGGGAGAATCCATCCCCACAGCCCACCCAGACCCTTCCAGCTACTTCAAGCCCTGGTAGGCCAGGGAACATGCTGTGGAGAGAAAGCAGCTCCAGCGCGGGCCACACACTCAGCGGCCCATCGACAAGCACAGAGCACTGGGGCTCAGCCAACTGTAAGAGCCACAGGACAGAGGAAGAGGATCCTCACCACACTCTGCAGTATGAATAGGACGTAGGGAACACTACCTGTGCACAGGTGTGTGTGTGTGTGTGTGCGTGTGCGCGTGTGTGTGCGTGTGTACGTGTGTGTGTGTGCGCGCGCGTGTGTGTGTGTGTGCGCGCGCGTGTGTGCGTGTGTGTGTGCGCGTGTGTACGTGTGTGTGTGCGCGCGCGCGTGTGTGCGTGTGCGTGTGTGTGTGTGCGTGTGCGTGTGTGTGTGTGTGCGCGTGTGTGTGCGCGCGCGTGTGTGTGTGTGTGTGTGTGTGTGCGCGCGTGCGTGTTTGGTGTATCTATTCCTCACCTAGTGCTATTACTTAAAAGAATGAAGGTTATAGTTGTGAGCTCAAGTTCTCTGAGAAATATATATTTTCATACCAAAACTTGCTTCTCGGTTAATGGAACTGGATATTTATTAAAAAATAGATGTGAACTTTTCTATGTCATCCACCATGATCTAGTTAATCTCTCTCTGATTTTTTACTTATTGTCATTTACACATTGCTTCAAATTTCACTCATTCCCTGTCCCCATGTTGCACAATGAATGATATGGATTATTTTTAAGTACGAAGTAGTGACGCAAAAAGACAGCGTTAGAATAAATATACAATTTCACTCAACATGTGCAAGATATCGCTAACCAACAGGACCACATGGCTGACAAGTGAGAGGTCCCTAGTTCGATCTGCAGTACCTGCCTCAAAAAAATATTCACTATAAAAAGTAATAAGCATTCTGTCAATCAACTATTCTTTTGTGAAAATTTGTAATATATGTATTGTTTATTACCCTGTTTCTGTGTTTGTTTTGTTTTTCTTGCTTTTGTTTTTATACTTCAAAATAAAAGAAAGTTATTTTTAAAAGTAGTAGGAGCTCAACAGTGATTGCTGTGTTACATGATGCTACCTTCAAATTGGTTGTTCGTGTGGCTTTACTTTTTATGCTTCTTGGTTATGCTTTTCTGCTGATCTTTAAGACCAAGATAAAGCAAGAGATATATAACAAGAAAAATGTAACTTGTATATCTGAAAATATCAGTCAAATCCCCTGAGGATTTACCCTGAAACCACGTGCACCAGATTGTAGAACTTTTGTCAGTGTCAGCCATCTGGATACGTCTTGGCTGTTGCTTGACCAATTCGCTCTCTGTGAAAGCCTGAGAGAATGTTTTATCTCTAGGTGACTGCCTTTGGGCATGCTATATGACATCAATCATTTTCCTCTGTGGCCCTATAACAGCACTGAGTTTCAGAATGCTACGGTCCAGGTTTTCTTGTGTCCTCAGTTCCCACTGACCTTGAAGAGCTAGGGCCAAAATATTGATTATCCCTGTAGGCCTTCTTTTCCTCTAATTTTTTGGTCTGAAATTTGAGTTGTTAACCATCCAGAAGAGAAGCTTAATGATATTACTCCCCTGTAATATAAGCAGTTGAGCTAAACATCACTATCTGTCTGAATATGAACTGCCTTAGACATAACGTGAAACAGGTATTTCCCAACAGTCATTGATACTTTAAGCTTTAACTCCATATAGAATGTGAAAAGCAATTACATTTTTACATGGAAATTGACAAATCTAACATATGCAAAATTGTAGCACAATAGTCCTAGCACTATTTTTTCTTATCTGTTTTCATTATTAACTTCTTTTAAAAACATTTACTTGAGAAACAGTATAGCAATATTCAATATGATAATAGAAGCAGTACACATTTAGAAGACCAAAAAGATAGGTATTCCAAGCACGGTTGTACTATTACACATTGCTAATCTCAGTGTAGTTGCTTAGGTGACAGATATCAGCGTATATAGCTGGTCAGGGTGAGAACTCCACCAATTAACTGCTAGTTTCAAAAACTTCATGGAGATTCTTAGGACCATGGCCTTAACCATCTTGTGCAAATAAATATATGCTACATTAGTATGCTGGTCGGTAAAATGTTCAAGTGAACAACTTTTGACGTTGTCAGTTCTGTGGATAACCCACCACAATAATGGCTTATTTCACTACGCCGTGTTATCATGCACCTACAATATTTCAGTGGCAGTGGAACACCCATCTTCGACAAAACAAAACAAAAAGGGGGATATAAATGAAGAACCATTTTTGTAGTAAAAATATAACATATATAAATATTATATATATTCAGATGGATATATAGCTATCCTCTCTTAGTTTGATGGAAAGGTTTATATTACTATTGCTTAGGCAAGATATCATATATTCATCTTGTACTCTGAATAACTACTATGATGACAACAATATGCAATGTATTGATTATTGTAACCATCCTACTAACCCGTTTTTAAACTGTCTTATTATTTCTTTCTCATTAAAATTAATAAAATTTGAAAAAAAGAAAAAACAGAATAACAAATCGAATTGAACAAATTCAGTCTCATTCAAAGTTTTTATTGTATCTTTTAAATTTTTATACATTTTAGTGAGAGAAAAAATACAAAATAACAATAAAACAGTTTCAAAATAGGATAGCATGGCAGTTACAGTAAGTAACACATTGTACGTTGTTGTCATTGTAACAGCCATTAGGAGGAAAAGGTGTAGACATAAGTTGTCTAAACAATATTAGTACAAACTATTCTTCTCAGTGAACTGAGAGAAATTAGCCATATGCCTATCCTAGCTACTATATACATAATAAATAATACATTTATATGATATATATGTATATTCCTTTATATCCCCTTTTTTTGCTTTGTTTTGTCAGATATGGGCGTTCCATCGCTGTTAGGCCCTTAAAGAATCTTTTCACCGGCACTGTGTAGTGCCTAAGGAGGGTGACTTACAGAGAAAAAAAAAAATTCAGGCTTTCATAGAAAGCAAATTGTTCAAGCAATGGCTGTGACTCATCCAGATGACTGACACTGACTTAAGATCCACAGGGTCTCGTACATGGTTCAGTGGTAAACCCTGAGGGCATGTGACTGACCTTATCAGATACAGAAGTTATACTTTTACTTTTATAGGTCTTGCTTTAACTTGGACTTACCATTCATCAGAAAAGCATAACCACAAGGTATAAAATGTAAAACTAAATTAACATGCTGAGCTGTAAAAAGCTCGAGTCAACAACATCAGACAATTGCCAGTTGTGTTGATAACAATACTATTATGGACTATTGGACTATAATGGGTTACTTTACTGAATTCAAGTACCTACAATCTTTGTATCTTTTAGATTTTAATTATTCTTTTAGTTTTTTGGACTCTACCTTCTTTTTTAAATAACTTTTAATAAGAAATAACAACGTGACAGTTACAACACACGTTAGCAGTACATTCCCAGTAATTGATACAATGCATATTACTACCATTGTAGCAGTTATTTAGAGCACAGGATGCAGACATGATAATTTTTCTAATCATTATTGATACAAAAATTTCTTCTCATTGAATTAAGAGAAAGTAGTTGTATACACAGTCCAATATTTCATAGTCATAGTGCGTTATTGGCAGAACTGGCAAAGTCGGAAGCTGTTGATTCAAGCCTTTTAGAGCTCAACATACTAAGCTAGCTTTAGTTTTTATGTGTCATGGTCAAACTTTTCTGCTGGGTGGTTAAGGCCAAGTTAAAATAATACCTGCATCATAGAACATGGAACTTTTGTATCTCCCAAGGTCAGTCAAATCCCCTCAGGATTTACCTTGAAACCACGTGCGGTGCTTGGTAGATCTGTTCTCAGTGTCTGCTGTCTGGAGGAGTCACGGCCCTTGCTTGAGCAGTTTGTTCTCTATGAAAGCCTGAGCCAATGTTTTCTCTCTTGGTGACTCTGTTTAGGCACAGTATACATTGTCAATCCCTTTCCTCTGTGGCCCCAAAATCTCCTTGAACAGAAAATTTGGGACACCACTGAGTTATAGGACATTACAACACAGGTTCTCTTTATGTCCTGAGTCCTCACTAACCTTAAAGAACTAGGGCCAAAATATTGATGATCCTTGTAGCTCTTCTTTTTCTCTAGTTTTTGTCTGTGAACCTAAGTTGTTAACCCTTCAGAAGAGAAGCTTAGTGATACTATTATTCTATAACTTAGGTACTTGAGCTTAACATCACTATTTTTCTCAATGTGAAATGTCTTAGACTTAGCCGGGCGTGGTGGCGCACACCTGTAATCCCAGCTCTCGGGAGGCTGAGGCAGGAGGATCGGTATGAGTTCGAGACCAGCCTGGGCTACAAAAGTGAGCTCAAGGCCAGTCTGAACTGCATAGCGAGACCCGGTCTCAAAAAGACAAAAAAGCAAAATGTCTTAGACTTAACTTGGAACTGGTATTTTCCATCAAACATTGATGTATCTTTGTGAGCAAAGGCATGAGAAACACCCTAAAATTTCGGGTACAGCCTTCCTAGCATATAGCATTCCTCATATGTCTCTCCCTAGAATTTTTTAAAAATGTATCTTTGGCTAGCTGGAATTTTTGATAAAATAATCATGTGTAGGACAAAACATTCTTCTAGGTACATGGTAGTGTTTTTCGTTATTGAAACAAACTTTATAATTATTGATTAGGAACTCATTAAGTAATTGATGAATGGAACTGAATACTATTGCAATCAACTAAATGATGACTGTGAAAATATTTACATGTAAAATATTCGTGACACCCTTTTTCAATGAAAATAAGAAGGTGCATACAATACGTCCATTACATCTATAAAATACTGTTGTATGTTGACACACAGGCCTGCTACAAACCTGAGGGCGTAGTAGAAAATGGAACACTGTAGTGGTTGATACATTGTGTCATCTTGGCTTCCTGCTGGTGGGAACGGAGGGCCAGCCCTAGGATGTAGCGTGCCCAGCCCGGAGTGACTCGGCAGAAAGAGGCCATAAATAGGGGAAGGGGCTGAGGAAGGGGTGGAAGTTCCACTTCGTTGGAGGAGCTTCAGTCTTCACACTCGGCTTGGACTTCATCGTCTGGCTTGCAGCGCAGACTCTTCAGCCTCCAGCTTGGATCTTCCGCCTTCTGTCGCAGACTCTTCAGCGTCCGTCGCAGACTCTTCAGTCTTCCTTCGCAGACCCATCAGCTGAGTGAGAGAGACTTGCATGGGGCACTGCCGTGAGCTTTAGGCCTTGGGACTGAATTCTTCATTCCGGGGTGTGCAGACGCCCTCTGCACACTTCCTCATCTGACTCTGTGGCTGACTATTGTAAGCCAATCTTATAATTCCTTGTATATTTTGTGTTTATATCTGTTCCTTACATTATCTGTTCTGTTCCTCTAAGTAAAACCCTGACCAATACAAACACAAAAGTTCTAGAAGGTATCATGGCAATTAGCTACCTTTTCCAACAATAGTTCTATCACTTGCTAAATACTAATGATGTCCCTTACCCCCTGGCCTGATGGCAAAAATGGCGACAAACCAGGTGGTCATGGGTGAGAGATTTTCATGGCACTGGCCACCTGATTTGGGTCAGTTCTGTGGAGTCCTCAGGAAGCACTAGGGTGCTACACTATGTATCGGTCATTTGCAATGGCTATTTACAAATGCAACAGTATACTAAGTTGCACAGTTGATTATATTGTTGGAGGTGAGGATGAGGGGTGTCTCTGGGGATACTGCCTATAGATGAAGGGTGTGGCTTTGTTCCTGGCTCCCCACTTTGCCTCTGCCTCCTGACTACCCTGAGGTAAGCAACAGCCTCCCACTGTGCACATCTACTGCCGTATTGTCCCCGTGTAGCTCCTCCCATTGGCTATAACATCAGGTATTCTGCTCCAGGGATGCCACAACTAACACATGTATGTGCCACAAAAACAATCTGGAGAAAATCATGAAAGAGTCAATGGTGGTTTTATAAAATGATAGAAAAATAAATGCCTTTGATCTCCCTCCCCCCCCCAGAAAAAAAGAAGAATGTAGCAAATCATCAGGAAAACTATACACTACAACAAGGTACAACTCATCCCAGGAATTCAAGGATGATTCACAATTTGCAGCTCTATAAATACAATACTCTATATCAATAGAGCCTAAACCAAAAATCACATGATCATCTCAATTGATGCAGAAAAGGCCTTTGACAACGTCCAACACTCATTAATGTTCAAAGTCTTACAGAAAATTGGAATAGAGGGCCTCTATCTCAACCTGGTAAAAACCATCTATGACCATCCAACACCTAACATGATTCTAAATTGGGAAAAACTGAAGTCTTTTAGTCTAAATCTGGCACAAGACAAGGATGTCCTCTATCACCACTCCTATTCAATATAGTTCTGGAATCATTAGCTACAGCCATTAGACAAGAAAGAGAAATAAAAGGCACTTATTATTTAGAAAGACATTTAGTATTTAGAAAGATAGCTCAAGCACCCATGTTATAGAGTAATAGTATCACTAAACATTTCTTCTGGAGGGCTAAGAATATGAGTTTATAGACCAAAAATTAGAGAAAAAAGAAGGACTATAAGGAAAGCCAGTATTTTGGCCTAGCACATCAAAGCCAGTGAGGACTCAGGGCATAAGAGCACCTGTAATGTAACATCTTATAATTCAGTGCTCAGGGGTGTCCCAAATTTTCTGTTCGAGGAGATTATGAGGGCCACAGAGCAAAGGGATTGACAACATATAGTGTGCCTAAGGAGAATCCCCTAGAGAGAAAATATTCTCTCAATCTTTCACAGAAAGCAAACTGGTAAAGCAATGGCCATGACTCATCCAGATGGCTGACACTGACAAAAGTTCTACAAAACGCTGTACATGGTTTCAAGATTTATCTTGACCTTGTCAGATACAAAAATTACATGTTTTGTTAGATAGGTCTTGCTTTAACTTGGCCTTAACCACCCAACAGAAAAGTTTAACCATGAGGCATAAAAACTGAAACCACATTAGTATGCTGATCTGTAAAAGGCTCAAGTCAACAGCTCCCACCATTGCCGGTTCTGCCAATAACCCACTACTATTATGGAATATTGCTCTATGTATACAACTACTTTCTCTCAGTTCAATGAGAAGAGAGATTTGTACCAATAGTGTTTAGAAAAGTTATCATGTCTGTATCTTGCACTATGAACAACTACTATGAAGACAGTAATATGCATTTGTACCAATTATTGTGGCTTTCGTACAAATGTGTTTGAAACTGTCTCATTCTGATTTCTTATTAAAAGTAATAAAAATAAAAAATAAAATAAGAAAAAATCATGTGGGTATATTTTCAGGATAGCTGAGAAGATTGTGGTAATAATTTCCATCCGTTTTTGAAAGTAGCTGTTAGTGTTTAAGATTTTTACATTGACTAATGGTGTATGCTATTATCTGTGTGCGCAATTGCATTGAAGATGGGAGTGTGGCATAAAAGCCATGATTGGATATGTCTCTCTTGTTCTTCTAACTGTGCATCATTTCTAATGTCTCATCAACTGGTGTGTTCTCTTTAAAATAAATTGTTTTTAAAAAGTAAAAAAGGACAAGAAAATAATGTTTAATCATTTGACCATAGCATACATATATATATGTATATATATATATATGTTAATGTATGCATATGTATATATGTGTGTGTATATATATATATATATATATATATATATATATATATATTAACCTGAACAACAGGTATGATGATGAAGATATGCAATACACTAAACATTGTTAAATTTTTCTTATTGTTTTTAAATATTGTACCATACATGCTGTTGCTTGTTATTCTGTTTCTATTGTTTTTACTCTTTAAAATAAAATTTAAGGGCTGGGGAGATAGCTTAGTAGAATAAGCGCTTGCCTGGCCAGTGCAAGGTCCTGAGTTCAATCCCTGGTACCACAAAATAAATAAATAAATAAAATTTAAAATATTCTTTAAAAAAGCTAGTCTTTAATCCATTGAGAACAAAATACATGCTTTGTCTCAGCAGCACACAGAACTTCCTACAATGTGAACTCTATCCTAGGCCAGAAAACCCACTAAAGAAACATCAAGGAATTCAGATAATCTCTAATGAAACTAGAAAACAACTGTAAAAGAAAACACACAAACAGAGACTACTTAATGCAGTACTTCAAACTCAGTGGATCACAGAAAGCACTAGAGACAGAGTCAAAACTTACTACAATGAAATGACAATGCCAGCACCATGTGGTAAAAACAATCAGACACAATGAAAGCCATTCTACATAGAAGGTTAGAACTGTGAGCACTTTTCTTGCGAAAACAGAGACATCACAAATAAGTAACCTAGTAGTGCATCTCAAGCTCACGGCAAAACAAGAACAATCAAAATCTAAAACTCCTAAACATGAAGACATTATAAAGAGAAAAGTGCAAAGGATTAAATTAATATCAACGTACACAGGATCAATAAAGCAAAAGTTGGTTCTCTGAAAGGATGAGTACAATTAATGAAGCACCATCTGCAGGATTCCTAATGCATGTCATCTGAAGTTGCACACAGTGACGTTTATGTTTTTCTTTTTCTGTAATGTATTTTGCATCCGGTGGCAGTACCTAGCTCGGACTCACAATGATCGTCCTGTTTTCAGCCTGCCCAACACTGGAGTTATGGGCGTGTACCACCACGCCTGGTCTCAGCTCAGTGGTCCCAGGGACAGGGCCTGCGTGGGATCCAGGGCCTCTGATTGATGCCTGGTCCCTGTACTTGCCTAAGCAGGCACTTCGCCTGTAGAGCTATCTCACCAGCCCTCACAATGAAGTTTTATAGTATGACAAGTGGCATCACAAATGATGTGTGATACATTTTCTTTTCTTCCCTTATTTGTACAGAACTTCTGGCCTCGAAGTTTTTTTAATGCCTACCTCAAAAACGTACATTCTTGCCCATGTGCACTTTGGAATGGTACTTATGTGAATAGTTGGACAACGAAGGCAGGAGTGTTCCTTACAGTCTGCTGCTACTACACATCAATTTGCATCCCTCAGACTACACTATGATGTTTTTATGTTATGGCCAGCTCAGCCGGCCCTGGGGTTGGAGCTGGTGCAGTATGGTGCCGGAGATCAAACCGCGGTCCCTGCGGTTGCCTAAGCTTGCCTAAGCAGGTACTTTAGACCGCTGAGCTGTCTCGCTGGCACTACACTATGATTTTGAAGCCTCTACAATTGTCCTGCTATAACTAAGACTGTTCCAAGCATACAAAATTAAGAAAATAGTCTCCGGAGACCCGTCTTCTAACCAGCCACATTCTCTCGATCCTATACAGAGTGGAACAACACTCTTCTGTGGTTCTCTTGAGATTTCTCCTGTCAAACTGCCCTGTTGGAGGAAGAAAGTGTAGATTGTCTCTGTTCTCATTGCTCTGCATTTAAAACTAGATTAGGAGTTTTAGGAAGGCTAGAGTTTCTGAATTCCCTGTTTCTGAGGATGATGTTTTATCAAATAATTTACTTTTGTTTTCTTTCCAAAATTTTGAAGTCAGTGATGATTACACTTATCATGGGGAGCTGGTCGCTGCACACAGCACGTCTTGACCTTTTTTAATTCTCTTCCCTATCCATCTCCTCTTCCCATATTCCATCTCTTTATCCGTTCACTTGACATCTTAAAATGTGGTGCTGCGTAACATACTTATATATGTTCATTGTATACTGTTTGACTCAGGAGAAAAATATGTATCACTTAAATTTATCACTTACTTCTGTGAAAATAATTAAAAACTTTCATTCTACCCATTGAAATATACTGTGTATTCTCTATATCTTCCCTGGACAGCACCCTGATAATTGTTCCTTTTCAGCAACCATAGCTGTGAGCCCCTTTGATCAACCTTCCCCATAGACCCTGCCCTGCTCCATTACCATTGCGCTGCTCCACAATTCCCTGTGTGTGTTTTATGCCTATGTGGTGAAGTCAGGCAGCATTTGCCCTCTGTGCTACACTCCGTGCACTTAACAGAAAGCCTCCTTTTAACCCATATGGTTGCAAATGATGGGACTATTGGCCTTTTGATGTCTGGGTGCTCTCCCAGGGTGTGTGTTTGCATGCATGCAAGCATGCTTGTGTGTGTGTGTGTGTGTGTGTGTGTGTGAGAGAGAGAGAGAGAGAGAGAGAGAGAGAGAGAGAGATGCTTTGAATCTACACAGTGTGTGATTACATAAGTTATGCTTACATAAGTTGTTGCCATTCCTTCACGGTGGAAAACTTACAGGGACCACAGACGTGCAGATCTCTGAAAAACATATAAATTGCTTTTCTACTTCATGTATTTCTTTTTTTACTTCAGATGTTATCTCTGATCTCAGTTGCTCTATAAGTTTCTGCACTTGCGTGTCTGCCTCAGATGCTACCCATTCAGAGGTTTCATCTGTATAATTCTCATTTTCTTCCATGATAGTGTCTTCTGTATTTGGTTTGGGTGGGCACGGGTCCTGAGATTGCCTCCTACTCC
>PVJA010052507.1:0-12371 GCA_004027025.1 Myocastor coypus
TCCCTCTGTGCCTGTTGGGCCCTCCGGTAGCACACTTCCTGCGCTGTTGGGAGCCGGGCTGCAGGCGTTGCTGGGCCCCTCCTAGGGAGCTCTACCTGGATGAGGACAACTCTTGGGACCTGCCCATGTGTCTGTAGCACCCAGGGCTGATAGCTCTGCGCAAGCAGGGAGCAAGGCGGCAGGGGCTCTTGGGCTGTATGTGTCATCCCCTCAGCCACTTCTGGCCTCCATAGCAGGAAGCAGCAAGAGGTCATGGTCTACATCTGTTAGGTCTGCTTTCTAGCTCCAGGCTGTCCTGGGTGCCTGGGCTGGGCTTGATATGGAGATAGGGTGGGGAGGGAATCAACAAACCCTCCCTAAGGCTGTGTTTAACCCAATCCCAGAAACTCCAGCCCCTCCTCCCAGGAAGGTGCGGTGTCTGAGTCAATGAAAGCTCTAGCTAGCTAAGCCCGGAGCGAGGTTCTCTGCCATCCTTTCCAGCGCTAGCTCCTTGCCCCCACAGCTGTACAGAAGGGAGGTAAGGGTAGGCAACTTGCCACATATCACACAGCTCACCAGGGCCAGCAGCTACAACCACACTGTTCCCTCCTGTGTCCTTGTACAGGGCAGGGGACAGCTAGAAGGCAGACTCAATGGTTCACACTCCTCTCACAGAACTGAGGTGGTATAAGTTTGTCAAAGCAATTCACCACATGGGAGTGGACTACTCCATAGCTAAAACCTGGGCCCTTACCTCCTTGCCTTGCTTGGAGAGATGTGAAATTCTCCTCTTCTGCCCCGGGAACAGAGTGGTCAGGCCCGCATGCCCCTTCTCCTCGCTCTTCTCATCCTTGGGGGGCTAAAACACATGCCTGCTCAGCACAGACATCTCCTCAGGCTGAAGCGCCCAGATATCAGCACACACGCCCCTCCTCCCGGGCTCAAACCACGCTCCTACGTGTAAAGTGAGGGATCCCGTAGACTGAGACAACAGGTGGGCCAGCCACTTGCCCAAACCTTGCAACCCAAGTCCCAGCACCAGCCTGGACTGGCCCTGGGTCACCTCCCAGGCCTGAGGAGCTGCAAATTCTGCCAGCAGGCCCGGCTCCACCTCTCCTGCTCCCAGCCTGGGCAAAAGATAACTCCAGACAGGACAAGGGAAGCCAGATCTGGAGGGAACAGGCTGAGTCCAGTTCTATTCAAGGAGCGCTCCCTCTGGTGGCGGAGATGAGGACACGGCACAGGGAGACCCAGCTGGGTGGCTCCCTAACCTTGTGGGGAAGCAGGGAGGAGAGTACTGGACAGGAACCAGAAGAGAAGAAGTGGGCCGAAAAGGGATAGAGGAGGTGGGGGGAAGGGAGAAGACAGGAGGAGGAGAGGGAGAGGGGAAGAGGAGCAGGGCAGGGGGTGGGGCCCGGTACCCCTTGGCCGGTCAGTCTGCACATCTGTTGGCACGCTTGCTGCCGCGGAACCCGGCTGGGTGGGCCGTAAGCCCACATCCTCTTTCTGGACAGGGTGCAGGGGGGCAGCAGGCAGCCACCAAGGGTTCCTGAGTTTTAAACGAGTTAATAAGCCATTGCTGAAGGCAGCGCTTCCACCTGTGGCTGTGGCTTGAGGCATCTGGAAACAGCTGTAGGTCGGAAGGTCCCCAGGCCTGGACCTCTGCCACAGCCCTGAGCAGCAGGGCCAGCACTGGACCCCACAGCTGCAACTGCCTGGCACCCCTCACCTGCCGCGCCAGCCGGCCCTTGTTCTCTGTCTTCACGCTGGTGGACTCATTGAAGATCCGAAGGCATTCCTCCATGGGGTCTGAGTCAAAGTCAACTTCTTTTTCCAGGGCTGAGTAGTCCACGTCCTCCTCAGACTCTTCCTCAGCCCCCGGTGAAGAGGAGGACAACATAGAGTAAGAAGAGGAGGATGGGGCTGCAGTGACGGTGGCTGAGGCTACAGTTGAGGTGGCCGGGGACATGGGGGTGAGGGTGGGCGTGGTTGGTGGAGAGGACTTGAGCCGCTTGGGCAGCTGCACCTTGGAACCACCAAGGCTGGATTCCGAGTCTGAGTCTGAGTCCGAATCTGAGTCTGAGCTTAGGCTGGGGAGGGTGGGGGGCCAGGCCCGTGGTGTCACAGACCCTGGGCCTGTGTCTTCGTCTTCACTTTCATCCCCAAAGAGCTCAGCATGGCTCAGGGCTCTCTTTTTTAGCTTGGGGGCATCCTGGGAGGCACCCTCGTCCAGCGAGCGGGCCTTGCGCTCCCCCAGCTTGCCCGCTGGAGCCTTCTCACCACCCCTCCTGTCTGGCAGCTGCTGGGAGCCAGGACAAGAGTCTTGGACCCAGGGCCCCCCAGAAGTCAGATGGTGGGGCTTCCTTTTCCCTGAGCTGGCCACCAGAGTGGCTGAAGATGGCTTTTTCTTGGTCCTGTTTGGCTTTTCAGTCTTGTGCTGGGGGCTGCTGGCCTGCGAGCTCCTCTTATCCAGCCCAGACTTATCCTGGGCCTGCCCTCGGTCCCGGTCCTTTGTCTTGTCTTTCTTCCGGGATTTGTCTTTGTGGCTGGGGGTGGGTGGAGTTACACATTTCTTCTTCTTGACTCTGCCCTCCTTGGGGCAGTCCCCGTCCTGCAAGGGCCTAACCGGGGAGTCAGGCTTGACTGGGGGCACCACATCCAGGTCCTTTGGGGACTGCCCGAGGTCCCCTACGTCATACTGCACAGCTATCTCCTTGGTTTCCCTCAGGCTGCCCTCCTCAGGCTCCAGGCCCTCCCTGGAGGATGGCTTCCCGGTGGCTTTGTTCTCAGAGCCAGCTCCAGCCTTCGGGGCACTGGCTGTGACAGGCTTGTCACCGCCTGGGGGCACAGTCGTATCATCTTCTGAGTCTGAGAACCTGGCGTCACAGCCACTGAAGGGGTCACAGGGCTTCTTGACAGCAGGCATGTAGAGTTCGCTGCCACGGGGACCCCGGGGCCGCTTAGTTGCCCTCTCATCCCTGGAGCTGGCTCTGCTAAGGTGTCGGGCTGAGTAGTTGGAAAGTGGGTCATATTCCAGGTCTGTGGATGGCTTGGAGTTGTCCACTACATACTTGCTACTGGCCATAGGTCGGCCATACCGCTGGGGCTGGCCCATGGCCTTGGGGATATACTCTAGGGCACCACCTGCCTTGCTCTGGCCCCTTTCCAGAGGCTCCAGGGAGTATTTGCTGCCTGGCTCTCCAGGAGCAAGTGGGGTGGGCTGGTAGCCGGCTTCAGGGGTAAGCAGGCCATGGCCTCCGGGTGTGTAGGTGAAGGCCAGTGGAAAGGCACCTTCGTCCAGACCCGTGGAGGCACTGGCAACTGGGCCACGGGGTGCCAAGGCAGAGGTCCCACCAGCACTGGGCTCAGCTGCTCCATACTCTCGGGCTGTCTCCAGGAGCTCCTGATAGCGCCGCTGCTCCAGCTCCACCTCACTGCGCACAGCCTCAATGGCCTGGTTGACCAGCTCCAGCTCCAGGATGTCTGAGCGGGAGTCATCGCTGCAGCCCAGCACGCCATTTTCCCGCTGCGCTGGGGGCTTGGGCAGTTCAGGGTTGTATGGGTCATAACCAAGCCCTAGGAGGAACAGAGGAAAAAAGGGTAGGTATGCATTACTGCTGAAAGCCAAATTGCCCTGGGATCTGTAGAGAAAGAGCTGTAATACTGGGTCCATAGCCGGGCGTGGTGGCGCATGCCTGTAATCCCAGCACTTGGGAGGCTGAGGCAGGAGGATTGGTGCGAGTTCGAGACCAGCCTGGGCTACAAAAGTGAGCGCAGGACCAGCCTCAACTGCATAGCGAGACCCTGTCTCAAAAAGACAAAAAAAAAAAAAAAATACTGGGTCCATGCTGGAGATGTCCACTTACCAGGCCCCATGTAGGGGATGAGAGACTGGCACTTGGTGGGTACATGGGTGTCAGAGAAGTGGGAAGGAAGGTCAGGATCCTAAAGATTTTGTGGAATGGCTCACAGAATTCACACAATGAATTCATTCCACAGTGCAATGATGTAGACGGTACAGCCTGGAACTACCTAGTCCAGGGGAACTGAGGCCTCAGGGTTTCAGGCTCTGGGGTAGGCTGACGACCCCATCCTGGGAGTGTACATGAGGGGAAGACCATTTGTGGATCATGTGGCTCCACGCAGCCAGTGGCCTGTATCCCACAGGCCTTGCTATGCTGCCCAAGATGGCCCCTGACTCCTAGATTCAGGCAAGTCTTGTCTCAGCCTGGAATAGCCAAGACTTGCACTATATGCCACAAAGCCCAGCTCCTGAAACTTCACTTCCTTCAGCAAAGCAGGTGGAAAACAGAAGCCAAAGACTTGTCTACCGCTCAGCAGTAGGCAAAGTGCATACCCATTCACTGTACACACAGGACAGCTCTTTTTTTTTTTTTTTTGTACATAGACTTTAAGAAAGCTAGGCATGGTGATACACAGCTGTCATCCCAGCACTCTGGAAACAAGAATATTTCAAGTAGGAGCCCATCCTATCTGATGTAGTCAGACTCTGCCTCAAAAAATTAAATAGATCTATTGAGTGTGGTGGCACATGCTTGTAATCCCAGCACTCGAAGGCTGAACCAGGAGGATCACTGTGGGTTCAAGACCAGCCTGGGCCAGCATGAACTGCATAGCAAGACCCTGTCTCAAAAAGACATAAAAGAGGTGTGCCATGCCATGCCGTGCTGTGCCCCAAGGGTGCACTGAGATAGCAACTGAGACCGGGCATGGTGGCACATGCCTGTAATCCTAGTGTTTGGGAGGCTAAAAACAGGAGGATCACTATGAATCCAATCTGTGTAGTGAGATCCAGTAGATCCTGTACTAAACACATTTTTAAAAATGTGACATAGCCGGGCGTGGTGGCTCACGCCTGTAATCCCAGCACTCGGGAGGCTGAGGTAGGAGGATCGGTATGAGTTCGAGACCAGCCTGGGCTACAAAAGTGAGCTCAAGGACAGCCTCAACTGCATAGCGAGACCCTGTCTCAAAAAGACAAAAAAATAAAATAAAATAAAATAAAATAAAATAAAAAATAAAAATGTGACAGACAGAAAAGGAGGCCAGCCTGATAGCTCAGCAGACTAAAGTGCCTGCTTAGGCAGAGCGCAGAAGCTGGGGTTTGATCCCCAGCATGCCTTGACAGCCCAATGTGGGAGGCTGAAAAATAGGAGAATCACTATGAGTCTGATCTACTTAGTGAGACCCTGTAGACCCTGTCCTAAATATAGGCAAAAAAAAAAAAAAAAGAAAAGAAAAGAGAGAGAAGAGCTACCATAACTCAGTGCAAATGTCCTAGGTTCAATCTGCAGTAGCAGGAGACAAGAAAAAAAAAAAGAGAGATGAGAAAGATAAATTGTCATATACCAGACAAAGGAAGAGAGAGCAGACAGCTGGCTGTGGAGACAGCCACAAACCGACTGCAACCCACATGGGATACTGTGTCCAAGGCTGGGTGGCCCTAGCAGAAAAGCAATTCTTGGCCAGGGAGATAGCTCCGTGGCACAAGTGCCTGCCTGGCAAGTGCAAGGTCATGAGTTTGAACCCTGGTCCCACCAAAAAAAAAAAAAAAAAAAAAAAGAAAAGCAATTCTGGAATGATCAGGGTACCCACGTGTCACTCTGCCTGTGGATTCAGGACTCTAGGATGCACCTGTAGACATGTCTGCACAGAGGTGGCCCATGCAAAAACCTAGGTGTGGTCTACTTGGGCTAGAAAGGACATGTGTGCCATATACCTTCTCCAAGCTTCCTTGATGTGTGACACCCTGGGTGGCAGGGTACACTCTTTACCTTCTTTAGAAGGCATCTCTGTGAACACAATTCAATTAGCAATCAGGATTATGCCATTGTGTCACAATGGGCCCTTGGCAGCTGCTAGATAGCAAATATAACCAGGTCATCTCTTTCTTGGGTTCCCGGGCTGGACCTCAGTGTCTTGAGAGTGCCAGGCAAGCATTCACAACTGAGCCACATCCCAGACCACAACCATGTTCCTATTCTGTATACAGTACTCAGAACCTGACAGGACAGTACATCTACAACATGCCAATAACAGAGCAATGAGAGGATCCCTAAACCCTGCTGCAACCATGGGCCAGCCCCAGGGAATCTGTGCTTGTGTATTACCAGATCCCCTTTACAGAAGCCCCACATCATTTTTTTTTTTAAATTGATGATTTTTTTTTTCTTATTTCAGAACCTTTATTTGTTTATTCACTCTTTTTTTTTTTTTTTATGGCTGGCTCAGCCCATCCTGAGGGCAGGGCTGGCACAGCATGTGGTGCCGGGGATCGAACTGCGGTCCCTGAAGCCGCCCAAGCTTTCCCAAGGAGGCGCTTTAGACCACTGAGCCATCCCGCCGGGCCCCAGAAGCCCCACATCTTATGGGCCCGCTTTCCAGCAAGAGGACCTGTGGATGAGCCCATAGGGAGCAAACGGCTGTGCAACACAGGCCCAAACTGTGGTGCACACTTCCTGGGATGCCGAGGCTCCTCCACCTCAGTTCTTGTGCAGCATGGGAAGAACCTGAAGGTTCCCAGGCTGCTCCCCAACATGTGCCTGTGAAGGCCGAATATACTCCTTAAACAGCCTCTGCCCTGACCCCTGGAGCCAGGAGCCGTGTCACCTTTTGCCAACAGAAATGCTAAGGATGGGATCACATGGAAGACCTTGAGAGGGCACAGGAGGGTGAGGAGACAATGGAGACTAAAGACAGGGAGCTGCTGGCTCAGCAGATAGAGGGAGCCACAAGCTGAGGTCTGCAGATGCCTTTAGGAACAGAGGTAGGACCCAAGCTCTCTTCAGAGCCTCAGGAGAGCAGAGGAGCAGCCCTGCTGCCCAGGCCTGTAGACTTCAGCCCTCTACACTATGAGATGAGTGCTCTGCAGCTTCAAGCAAACAGCTTCAGGATCTGAGGCAACTTCATTGGGCACAGAAAGCACAGAGCAAATCCAGAGGCTTGTGTCTGCAGCAAGGACGGGGCAGGGGATGTGGCTAGCCAGGAAACTGTGGCACATACAGGGGACACCATGGCACGCTCTGCTTCTAGTTTGGAACCACACATTATGCCTATTTTTAAAAAATATATATATATTTTATTTTATTTTATTTATTTATTTATTTTGGTCTTTTTGAGACAGGGTCTCACTATGCAGTTCAGACTAGCCTTGAGCTCACTTTTGTAGCCCAGGCTGGTGTCAAACTCGCACCGATCCTCCTGCCTCAGCCTCCCAAGTGCTGGGATTACAGGAGTGAGCCACCACACCCAGCCCATTATGCCCATTTTTAAAACTATATTTTTGTTGCTGTTGTTTACTTTTGAGGCAGTGTCACTACGTAGTTCAGGCTGGTCTTCAACTCACTGTGTAACCTAGGCTGGCCTCAAACTCACAGCAACCCTCCAGCTTCAGGTTCCTGGGTGCTGGGATCACAGGTATGCACACCTGACTAAACTGTATTTAGAAAGCAGAAACAAGTCATCTATCTACTCTTAGCTCGAAGAAGTGTGGTACAGCAGGGAGGGGTGGACAAAGCCAGCAAGAATGCCAATACCATCTGTGGGACTGCCGGGGACACTGAGAGGCCAGTGCTACTGCATCCCTGTCCACCAAGAGGTAGGCCTGCCCTGTCAGTCTCACAGCTGAGGGCTGGGGTCAGGAAGTACCGCAGCCCTGCTTCTCCACTGATGTGCAGGTGGGGCTGGGACAAATAGCAAAGGGCAGTCCTTAGGCAAGGGCCACTTGGAGAACCAAGAGGGATGCTTACTGGATACATGTTGGTGGGCTGCTGAGCCCCAGGATTTGGCTGGCACCCTGGGGACAGGGCCAGCAGGAGGAAGGCTCAACAATGTCCTTCCCAAGATGGGCAGTTCTATGCATACCAGGTGTGTAAGGAGTGGATCAAGGCCTGGAGCTTGGACATCTGCTTCTAATCCTAGCCCTCAAAGCCAAGCACATGTGGGACCAAGCATGACATGGACCATCAGAGCTAGCCTCAAGCCATTCTCACAGCCACTGAGGTGAGGTGTCCAGAATATTGGGTTTTACAAGATGCCAACAACTGGGTCAAGACAGAGAAGGCCCCCAAAACTGCTCATTCTGGAAGGAGTTTCTGGAAGGAATGTACCTGCCACTCTACAGGGTCAAGGCTGCCAGCAAAGGGACCAAGGCCATGGACTGGGGTGGGGAAGGAACTGTGTAGCCAAGTAAGGATACTTGAACCCGCTCTGGCCTCCAGTTGGAGGGATGGCCAGGTAGCAGTCCCAGGGGAGCCCCAACCAGTGGGAAGGGCAGGGATGCTTCAGGATCTGTATAGTCAGCCCCTACCTGAGCACTGGCGGACAGCAGGACAATGCTGGTGGGGAGGAATTCAGGAAGACTGCACTAGAGAAACTGCCCTCATGGCACAGACATGGCCAGCCATGATCCCCTGTTGGAGTCCTGGCCTAGACATATCTATAGGTCAAGCACACAGTTTTTTATAGGCTAAAGCTTCAAACTAGATACGCAGGTTCCACAATGGGCCCCAGATGACCTGAGGCTTGCAACCCAAAGTAGAAAGTGTTAGCTCATGCCACTCCTCAGGTCACTCATGCTTGGCTGCCAGGCCACCTATCCCATCCTGCCTCAGTGGAACTCTTAAGGATGGAGGGGCTTCCCAGGAAGTGTTCTTCATGTCTCTATGTTTGATGCCTCTAAGGGGCTCATCTTCCACTTGGGATAGGGCACATCAAAAGGATCCGGGCTTGGGATGTGGCTCAGTGATGAGCACCTTCTTAGCATACACAGACACACACACAGACACTCTCACACTCTCTCTCTTTTAAATAAAAAGAGTGCTTTGGGACTAGGGAGATAGCTCAGTGGGATAAACACCTGCCTGCCAAGCACAAGGGTCTGAGTTTGATTTCTGGTACAGGGGTGGGGGAGAGGGAGAATACCAACATGGAGACAGGGTACCTTAAAGTGGGCAGTGCCCATCAGGGGGACTTAGGAAAATGCTTTCCAACTGCTAGACAAGTAATTTGGATGGAATGGAGACAACTGGGGTTCCTTCAGGGGCATTGGTCAGGTACACATGTTTGATAGAAGATTAAGTGACTATTTTTGAGAAAAAAGATTTATAATGGGCTAATACTGACTGCCTGGAAATTGCATCTACTGGAAGCTGAAGCAGGAGGATCACACATTGGAGCCCCTCCTAGGCAACTTAAGCAACTTAGGAAGACCCTGTCTCAAAATAAAAAGAAATATGTTTAGATTATTTTGAGACAGGGGTCTCACTATATAGCCCAGGCTGGCCTTAAACTCATGATGATTCTCCTACCTCAACCTCCTGAGTGCTAGGATTACAGGCATGTGCCCCCATGCCTAGCTCTCAAAAATTTTCAAAGGGGCTGCAGATATAACAGAATAGTAGAGTGCCTGCACTGCATGTTAAAAACCTCAGCATCATGAAAGAAAGAAGAAAAAAAATGGGATCCCATAGCATGCCCTCTGTTGATTGGAAGTCCCCAAAGCCTGCATTCCATGAACAACGGCCTTAATCTCCACCTCTCCCAGGATAAGATGGGAGGGCACTGGTGGACTCCAGCAATTTCCAGGAGGCCACAAAGCCTCCCTGGCAGTGCCCTGTGGGACATCCCTTGGTGCATCCTCCGTGTGTATCTAGCTATCTGGGCAAGTTCTCTCTATGGCCCAGTCACAGTCCAGGCCCAAGATGCCCAGCAGGAGAGCCCATGACTACTTGCTGCCTGCGAGAAGGTAGTGTCCTCCAAAAGCCCAGCACCCCCAATCTTTCCTTCTAGCACCCATACTTCCCTCCCCATCCTGTTGCATTGCCTGCTGCTGCCCAGTGGGACCTGAGGGCACAGGGATGAGTAGAAGCCTACTGCCAGCTCTCATGCAGGTGGAATGAATGCCTGACCCACCTCCCAGAGGCAAGGCCTCAGGAATTCTACTGGCCCTCAGGTCCCAGGTGTTTTCCCAGCAAGATCTCCCAGACACAGGAACCATACCCCACTTGCTTTTCTTCCTGGACTTTCCCTAAGGTCCAGACACTGATAAAGCCCAGGAGACCACATAGGTATTGGACCCAGTTGCAGGGTCTGATAAAGCCCTTCCAGCTCAGGTGACAGATACAAGCACTGTCACAAGGATGGAAGGACCAGGAATGGTGGTACAAGGGCTGGGTGTGGTGGTGCACACCCACAATACCAGCACTCCAGAGATGAAGTAGGAGGATCACCATGAGTTTGAGGCCAGTCTGGATTACACAGTGAGTTCAAGAACTGCCTGGACTATGTAGCATAGCTGTTATGTTTACATCTAGCTGTCCCCCCAGAGCTTCATGCAATCATGGGGTAGGGACTTCTAGAGTTTGAGACTTGAATGATGATCCATTGGGATTACGTTTTAGTACTGTTGGGATTATGGTCTGAATACTGCTGAGACTATGGGTGTGGCCTGAGGTGGACAGGCTAAGGCAGAGAGCCTGAAGTAAAATATAGAGAGACTCACACTGTTGCTCTGCTACCCTGGTTGGTCGGTTGCCTCTGTCGCAATTGTTGCTGTTCCACTGCCACGAACTGGATGCTATCTGCATTGTGCCTCTCTGCCTTGGATCCAGCTGAGTATGGACTGAAACCTCCAGTAACTGTGAGCTAAATAAACCTTTCCTTCCTTCATTTTGAGTGTCAGGTATTTGTCCCAGCAATGATAAAAGAGTAATTAAGACAGAATTTGGTACCAGAGAAGTGGGGTCATTGCTGTGACTAGCCTGATCATGTGGATTACAAGCTTTTGGGATTGGCTTAGGAGAAGAGATAGGAAAGGTTCAGAGATGTCGGCTACAAGTAAAGCACTGAAACAGCCTCAGCTGTTCTGTTTGGGAGATTCTGGTCAGAATTCAGACCAGAAAACTGGCTTAAAGCCTGGATATAAAGCATGACTTACCAAAAAAAAAAAAAAAAAAGGGCCAGGCATGGTGGTGCACACCTGTAATCCCAGCACTTGGGAGGCTGAGGCAGGAGGATTGATGTGAGTTTGAGACCAGCCTGGGCTACAAAAGTGAGCTCAAGACCAGCCTGAACTGCATAGCAAGACCTTGTCTCAAAAAGACAAAAAAAAAAAAGAATGGCTTACAAACAGAGATTTGAAATGTTTGGAGAGGTCCTCTACTTGTAAAGAGTTGGAAAAGCTTTGACTGTTCTGTGGGGAGATTCTGGTCAGAGTTTAGATCAGAAGACAGACAGAAGGCCTGCCTGTAAAGACCAGACTGAGGAAGTTTCTGAGTGGGGGTGGTGCAGGGGGGGGGCATCATTGGTCACTGGACTCCAGATGATTTGTGCTATGGATTGGCTGAAAGTCTGTCGGGATTTTGCTCATGCCCAGAGACTTTGCCTAAGATTGAGATTAAGCATGGCAGACTGATTAATCTTTCAAGAGATAGTTCAAAGCAGCAAACTACTGGGGCAGTAGCATGGTTGTCATTGGCAGCTTTTAGCCAGATTTATGTTGAAAATCAAGAGCAAAGAGCCAAGAAGGACAATTTAAAATGTGAGTTTGGCTAGAAAGGAAACATCACAAAAGCTGTGGACTGCAAAGATGGAGCTAAAAGGATCTCCATTGCCGGGAAGGAACCAGAGAATCAAAAGGATGGCCTGAGGGAATCACAAGAGGCGGCAGCCTCAGAACTGCAAAACAGGGAGATTTTGCCTTAAGAAGAAAGCCACAGAGACCCAAGTACCAGAATGGCGGCAGCAGCCAAACCAAGTTCCAAAATGGCACCAGCATGGAGAATTTATTTCTTAGAATCAGGGTCAGAGTGTTCAGTGGTCCAGGCCCTCAACCCCTACAGCCAAGAGAGAAGGAACCCTGGCTACTGCTCCAGCTGATAGCAAACCTTGGAATCATCCACATAGGCCTATGCAAAATGCAGTTCTGAGATTAAGGTTTCCACCTCGATTTCAGAAGGCCTGGAAGGCCAGGCAGTGTGTCCCTGAGAGGGCAGGGTGTAAAGCTGTGTGTGAGAAGCCTGTTCAATAGAAACCCCAGAAGTTTGGAAAGGCCAGGAACGTGCATCGTGCAAAGAGGGAGCAAAGCCAGCCTAAGAAACTACCACCAAGATTGCTGTAGGGGCAGAGCAGTGTAGGGTCTCTGGAGCTCACAATTCAGCACAGACTGCTTCACATGTTCTAGTTGGAACTATGGGATTTAACATTTTCCCCACTGGAGTTTGGACATGTGTTGGTACCAGTGTTTTGTATTCCCCTGTTGTTTGCAACTTTTGGAATGCTAATGTTTATCTTGTGCCTTTGAATGCTGGGTATATTTAACTTTACTTTTCTTTTTTTTTTTTTAAGAATTTTTTATTTATTTTTTCTTTTTT
>PVJA010052508.1:0-12329 GCA_004027025.1 Myocastor coypus
AGATTGCCTCCTACTCCTTGTTGTTATCATTTTGTATGGAAGCGACCTCTGCACTTTGGTGGCCTTATGCTGTGTCTATGGGCCTTTGGTTTGGAGACTCCAAGCTGGTTCCTCTACAGAGGTTTCTGACTCTGTGTTGGAGCTCAGGCTGCTAGTTTCTGTGAGGCCCTGCGGGTGTTATCTGAAGGTGGAGGTGGAGTTTTGGGATTGAGTAGTCCTGGTCAGCTCGTCGACCAGATCAGTTGCCAGAGGTGATGTTTGATGGGTTTGGTACTGGAGCTTGGGCTGGAGGGGTTCAGAAAAAGGTAGGGTGAGGGGAAGCGGGGAAGGAGAAGGCGGGCCAAGGATCTTGACCCAGCCAGCGCGTGGGTTTCGCTAGCAGCAGTTCGGGTCGCGGCTGGAACAGGAAGTTAGCCGCTGGAACGCAGAGGTGGGGCAGAGGGGCGGAGGCTGCTTACCAGGGTCAGGCGCTCGGGCTTTGCTAGCAGCGGTTCGGGTCGGGGCTGGATACAATTTCTTCTAATTTTTATGATTTAACCTTTAGCATAACCTAAATAGTAAAATGACATTTCTATTTTTTATTTTTAATCTTTTATTCATTTCAATAAAAAAGATAAAATAGCAATGAAACAGTTCAAAAGAGTTTAATAGGACAGTTCCGATAATTAATACATTGCATGTTATTATCTTCATAGTCGTTATTCAGAAAACAAGATACAGATATGATATCTTGTCTAAATAATATTAGTACAAACCTTCCACCTCGTTGAACTTAGATAAAGTAGCTGTATATTGGTCTTAGGTATCTTGTGTGTGTGTGTGTGTGTGTGTGTGTGTGTGTGTGTGTGTGTATGTATATATATTTCACTACAAAATGGTCCTTTATTTATATTCCCCATTTTTGTTTTGTTTGGCCAAAGATGATCAACTGCAGTTAGATAAGCTGTATTTGTAGTTTTTAAAGGAGCTTTTCATACTTGAAGCCAGTCTACAGATTGTAGATACGTGAGTTCAGCAAAGTAATTCAATATAGTGCAATATTCTATAATAATATTGGTTTATCAGAAGAACTGGTAAATGTCAGAAGTTGTTGACTTGAGATTTTTACAACTAACCATATTAATATGGGATCATGTTTCATACACTTTTCTCCTGTATAGTTATGACCAAGTTAAAGTAAGACTAAAAATGTAACTTTTGTATCTGACAAAGTTTCTCAGATCCCTCAGATCCCCTCAGAATTTATCCTGAAACCATGTACAGCTATTTGTAGATCTTTTGTCAGTGTCCACCATCTGGATGAGTCAAGCGCATTGCTTGACAAATTTGCTCTCTGTGAAAGCCTGAGAGAAATTTTTTTCTCTCTAGATGACTCTGCTTAGGCATACCATACATCACTGATCCCTTTTCTTTGTGACCCCATAATCTACTTGACTAGAAAATTTGGGACACCACTGAGTTGTAGGATGTCATCACAGAGGTTCTCTTATATCCTGAGTCCTCACTGACCCTGAAGGGCTAGAGCCAAAATATTGACTATTCTTGTAGCCCCTCTATTTCTCTAATTTTTTAAAATATTTATTTATGTTATGGCCAGCTCTACCTGTGATGAGGTTGGGGCTGGCAGAGCATGTGGTGCAACGGATTGAACCATAGTCCCTGCAGTTGCCTAAGCAGGTGATTTAGACCACTGAGCTATCTCTCCAGCCCCGTTTCCCTAATTTTTGGTCTTCAAACTTTAGTTGTTAAACATCTAATAGAGAAAAATAATGATATTATTGCCCTGTAACAGAGACAGTTGAGTTTAATATAACTCTATCTGAATATCAAATGCCTTATACATAACATGGGAATGTTATTTGTAACAGCCATGGATATTCTAAAATTTAAATCTTCAAGAATGTGAAAAAGCAATTGCACATTTTTACACAGAGATTTAGCAATCAAATCATATACAAAATTGTAGCAGGACAATTCTGTAACTTTTTTTCTTGTTTCTTGTTTTCTTTTATTAGGTTTTTCTAAACAATCATTTACTTTAAAGATAATATAGCAATAATTCATATGGTATTAGAAGCTGTACTCATTTAGAAAACCAAAATAAAAGGTAGGGGCCTGGGGGGATGGCTCAGTGGTCTAAAGCGCCTGCTTGGGAACTCTTGGGCAGCTTCAGGGACCGCGGTTCGATCCCCGGTACCACATGCTGCGCCAGCCCTGCCCTCCGGGTTGGGCTGAGCCGGCCATAAAAATGAGTGAATAAACAAACAAACGTGAAACAAGAAAAAAAATAAATAAAATAATAAATAAATAAATAAATAAATAAATCAAAGGCATTTCAAGTATTGCTTTAGTATTACACATTTCTATCCTCAGTCAGAGCATGTTCTTAAGGTGCTTCCATTTACCTAGAAGTGTCTCAAGATCTTTCATTATGGCTGTGTAGTACTCCACTGTATAAAAGAACCACATCTGCCTTATCCATTCATGATTTGGGGCATTTTGAAGATTTAGCTATTATAAACAGTGCAGCTCTCAACATGAGTGTGCATATATCAGTGAGGTATGATGCAATGAATTACTTTGGGAAGGTACCAAGAGGGAAAATTTCTGGGTTGAATGGGACCTCTATGCATAGCTTTCTGAGGAATCTCCACAATGATTTCTATAATTGTTGCTCCAGTCTACATTTCCACTAACAGTGGAGATTCATTCCTTTTTTCCCACAGCTCTTTCAGCATTTGTTTAATTTGCATTTATTAAATGACCACATATGTTCAATTTTTTTCATATATTTATTTGCTGTTTGCACTTCTATTACAAGTGATGCCTACTTAGTGATTGGAATTTTAACTTTTGGGTGGCTAATTTTTTTTTCAGTTCTTTATATAATTTAAACATTACTCCTTTGAGGAATAACTGGAAAAAATTTCCCACACTGTAACTTATCTGATCACTCAGTTTTTAGTTTCTCTTGCTGTGGGAATGCTTTTTAATAAGATGAGATTCCAGTTTTTGATTCTTTGTGATAGTTTCTGTGCAATTAGGATATCATTTGTAAAGCCTTGATTACAGAAAAGTCTTTAAGATTTCTACCTATTTTATCTTCCAGAAGATTTAATGTGTCTGTTTTAATACTTAAATCTTTGATTCAGTTTGATTTTAAATTATTTATGAAAGATATGGGTTTAGTTTTAATGTTTGGCATACGAAGTCAGTTATTCCAGTGACATTTATTAAAGAGGCTCTTTTTTGTTCTTCCAGTGAATGTTTTGGCATTTTGTCAAAGATAAGTTGGCTAAGTATGCCTGGAATTGTTTCTGCATCTTCTAATCTGTGTCAGTTATGTTTAGTTCTGCTATTTGCCAGTATAGTGCTATTTTTATATCAGTCAGGGGTTGTGATGCCCCTTGTTTTGCCTTTGGTGCTTAGAATCGCCTTTGCTATTATACGTCACTGCTAGTTTCATATCAACGTTAAGATTTTTTAACTAATTCTGGGAAGTATGCCTCTGAAATTTTGGTTAGGATTGTATGATGTCTATGCAACAGTCCTATACTATTTCACAGTTCAAATTTCATGGACTCGCTATTTCATGGGTTTTCAAAAATATTAATTTAAATCATTTATTGGAGATTTTAGCTATATCATGGGATTTTATAGTATTACAGAGTACACATATGTTGTTAAAGTAGGTTTATACATATGTTTGTAAATTTATAAAATGGTCCATAACATTAAAAGTTTTTTAAATGTGTAGGAAAGGTTTATAAGAGTTTGGGAAGGGTTTATACAGCATATATATATATATATATATATATATATATATATATATATATGCTTTGTGCTACTTCACTGACTTTCACTTATCATGGGAATGTTTAGAATAAGGAATCATTGTATAACAATTTTGTGATTATGGCCGTTTTTCCTATAGAGAATCTTCCTACCCCAGGATAAGGTATGTCTTTCCATTTTTTTTTTTTTTTTGTATCATCTTTGATCTTCTATTTCCGAGTATGGTAGTTTTCATTGCCGTGTCTTTTCACTTTCTCATTTTGACTGATTCTTAGAAATATAATTTTTTGAATGTTATTGTGAAAATTGTTTCCCTACTTTCTCTCTAAAAGCATTTGTTTTTTTTGTGTATAAGAAGGCTATTGATTTTGGGGTGTTGACTTTTATCAGGTGTGGGTGATTGTCTTCTGCATTTTCAGCACCTCCTAACATGGTCAGTTGATTCTGTCTTTGGTTATGTTAATATAGTGTATTGATTTGCGTATGGTGAAACATCCCAGAATTCCTATAATGAGTCTCACTTGGTCATGGTTTATACTTTGTTTGATGATTTATTGCATTTTGTTTGTCACTACCTCGTTTAGATTTTTCATCTATGTTCGTTAGGGATATTGACGTGTAGTTATTCCATTTTATTGGATCCTTCTTTCATTTTGGTGTCAAGGTAGTGCTTGCCTCCAGGAATGAATGTGGGAGGATTGCTTCCCTTTCAACTTCACTAAAGAGTTTGATAAGTGACAACATTAAATACTCACTAAATTTCTTGTGGAAGTTAGCAGTGAATCCAGAAGAACTCAAGCATTTTTTGGTACACAGTTTTATTTATATCTTTACTTTTAACCTGTCATGATTCATTTAGTCTTTTCATATCTTCTTGATTTATATTTGGTAATTCATATGTATCTAGGAATCTGTGCATTCCTTATTCATTTTCCCTCTTATTACAATACAGCTGTTCAGCACTTGCCTGGCAAGTGCAAGGGCCTGTATTCTGGATTTACACAGGATCTGTTGTGATTTCACTCTTTCCATTTTTAATTGCATAAATTTGAGTATTTTTGTTTGTTGAAGAGGTCAGTTATCTTGGTTACTTTTCTCTCGTTTCTGTGACAAAATTCTTGACACCCAAAAGTAAGGAAGAAAAGGTGTATTTAGCTCACAGTTAGTGGAGGTTACAGTCAATAATCAGCTGGCTCCAGGGCAGAGTACGACATGGCAGAGGGCAGCAGTTCATGGCAGCAGAAAACAGCAAAGGGTCAAAAGGTAGGAACAGAAACTATGGCAGCTAGCAAGCCATTCTGGTCCCCTATATTGTATTCAGGCTTTCCATTGCAGAGGGGGTGTTGCACTGGCACCCATAAGCCCACCACTGGATCATGAATTAATCACATCCTCTAGAAGTCCACATGACTACATGGGGCTTTGCAGGGACAACTAGACCCAAGCGATAACATTGGTTAAGGTTTTTTCAATTTTATTTAATCTTTCAAGAACAAACTCTTTGATTCATTGACACTTCGTGCTATTTTCTTTGTATCTATTGCATTCAATTCTGCTCTTTATAATTTCCTCTCTTGTAGAAGCTTGTGGCTTGCTTGATATTTTTCTAGAAACTTGAGGTTCAACATTGTTTATTTGAGCTCATGCTGCTTTCCTAATTTGAGCATTTGCTAGAATAAATTACTCTCATAGGACTGCCTTCATTGTGCTACATAAATTCTGATATATTATGTTGGCATTTTAGTTTGATTGAAGATCTAATTTCTTTTTTATGTATTTAGTACAGGGTCTATAGGGTCTCACTACACAGTTTGGACTCACAGTGATCCTCTGTTTTTTTAGCCTCCCAAGTGCTGAGATTACTGGCATGTGCCACCACACCCAGTCTCATTTACCATCTTAGTGTGTCCTGAGGGTGGGGCCAGCACAGCAGCTTGGGGATTGAAACCCCAGCCCCTGCATCTGCCTAAGGAGGTACTTCAACCTTCTGAGCTATCTGGCTAGCCCATCCACTTTTATCCTCCTCCTCCTCCTCCTCCTCCTTCTCCTCCTTCACCTTCTCCTTCTCCTCCTCCTCCTCCTCCTTCCTCTTCTTCTTCTTCTTCTTCTTCTTCTTCTTCTTCTTCTTCTTCTTCTTCTTCTTCTTCTTCTTCTTCTTCTTCTTTCCTATATGCATAGATAACTTTGTCTTTCCCTTTATATAATTATGTTCTGGGAACTGATATGTTGTCTATTTTGGAGAATGTCCTATGTATAGCTGACATGACAATATTCTGATGGCATTAGATAGAACCCTCTGACATCTATTAAGTCCACCTAGGTTCACACCTGGAGCTCAGTGAATATCTAAATAAGATTTCTATACATAATATAGAGTAGACATACTGATGACTACAAATTCTGTGGCTCTTTCTTTGGACACTTTGTAATAACTGCCTTTTAAAATCTGAGTATCCCACTGTGGAATTTAAAATAATGATAAAAATACTGCCATTTATCAATTCTTCCTATTATTTCCTGAGCTATTGGAGCCGTATCCAAGAAGTATTTCCCTTATGTTTTCTTCTAGCAAGTTTAAAGTTTTAGTTCTTTAGCCAATTCTGTATTGATTTCTGTACAAGTGAGACATAGGTACCTAATGTGTATCCATTGCAGATATACATCGAGCATTCCCAGCAGTGTTTAAGATGGTGTTTTTGTTAATACATGTCTGTGATTTGTTTATGAGGAATCAAATAACTGTAACTGGATTGATTTATTTCTTTGTCATCTGTTCCACTAATCTATAATGTCAATTTTCATGGTTAGAGCTTGCTATTTTTGTTGCAACAGTTTTGTATTATATTTTGAAATCAGGGATGTTGATACTTTAATGCTTTTTGTTTAAGATTGATTTTGATATTCTGGCTCTTTTGTGTTTCCATATAAACTTAAGCATTGTTTTATTTCATTCTTTGAACAGTATTATAAGTATTTTGATAAGAACTACATAAAGTTTGTGCATATTTTTCAATAACATGGGACCTTAAAATACTCCATTAATGTAGAGTTCTATCTTTTTTTTTTTTTTTCAGGACCGGGGTTCAAACTCACAACCTTACATTTGCCAGGCAGGTAGTTGTCCCTTGGAGCCATCTCCCCAGACTGTGGAGGTCTATCTTATAGAATCTTTTTCTGTAACTTTAATTTTACTTCTTGTGGTCTTTTACTTCCTTGGTTAGATGTGGGTTAGGTATTTTACTGACTTGAAACTACTATCAATGGAATTGTTTTCTTGATTCATTTATCAGTGGGTCAATTACTGATGCTGTTGAAAATTTGCCCATTGATTTGATATCCTACCACTTTGGTGATTTATTATCATATCTAAGAATGTTTTGGTAAAGTTTTTAGCGTCTTCTACACACCAGATCATTTCACCTGCAAATAAGTATGATTTGGCTTTTTCCTATCATTTCTTTCTCTTTATTTCTTTTGTCTAATTGTTCTAGCTAAAAATGTAATTATTATATTGCATAAATTTTTTGTATTTGTTATCCTTGATTTATTCCTGACATGAGAGGAATTACTTTCACTTCTTCTTCTTCTCTATGATATTGGCTAGGATTTGTCATACGTGCTCCTTTTATGTAGAAATAAGATAACCCTAGGCCTAGTCTGTTCAAACGTTTTACTATGAATTATATATTATTTTATGAAAGTCTTTTCTCTGCATTTGGTGAAATGATCACATGATTATTACATTTCATTCAATTTATGTGTTACATATTATTTATTCATTTTCATTTTTGAACCACTCCTGAATCCATGGAATGAAAGACTTGATGATGGTTAAAATATTTTAATGTTTTGATTGATTCATTGCCCAACAATTTTATTGAAGATTTTTGCATCTATGTTCACAATTGATGTGTCAGTCAGCTTGCTATCACTGTGGCATATACCAGAGATTTAAAAGTGAAACTTTCTGTTAAGATGGTTTCAGAAGTTTCAGTCTATGGTCTATTGCTCCAAGGAAGAAACATCATGATAGCTGCCATGGTGGATGTAAGCTAGGTGCCTCATTACAGACAATAGCAGATAGAATTGGAAATAGAGTTATAGACTTTCAAAGCACGTCCTCCAACAATCTACCTTATCTAAGTAGGTCAGACCTGTTAATAATCCCATTCAGGTATGAGTACATTAATAGGTTTACCCATTAATGTGGTCAAAATATTTATAAGGAAAATATTTCTCTAGGTCTTATTTCCAAATATTGTTTCATTGGTTATTAATCTTTCAATACTTGAGTTTTTGGGAGACATTCTATATTTAAACCATAAGAAGAATTTTGAGGTGTAGCATTGCTTTTTCTTTTCTTTATCTGAATCATACTAGCTTCATGCAAGGAGGGCATGTTTTCAATAATATGGACATTTTCAGTCTTTACTTTCTATTTAAGAGAATATAATGAAGAGAATTGATAATAGCTCTTTATAAAGTTTATTAATTTTAATGAGAAAGAAATATAATAGCTCCTTTTAAAAGGTCTGTAACAGGCTGGAGAGATAGCTCATGAGACTAGCATGCCTGCTTAGGCAGAACACCCTGGCTGGGATTTAATCCCTGGTGTGCCATGCCAGCTCTGTCCCTGGAGTGTTGTGAGATGGCAATGGAGATTGGGTGTGGCGGCACATGCCGATAATCCCAACATTGGGAGGCTAAAAACAGGAAAATCACTACAAGCCGAATCTATGTAATGAGAACCTGTAGACACTGTAGACCCTGTACCAAATGCATAAAAATAAATAAATAAATAAATAAATAAATCATCTGTAAAAATTCCCTGGTGTTGGGTTTTTTTTCTATTAGGTTATGTTTTATTAATTCTTTATTTTCATAGCTTGCTATTAATGTCTTTAGATTTATGATATCATCTTGTTTCATTTTGCTAGGTTTTATTACTCTAGAAAACTATCAGCTCCATCCAAATTCTTCAGTTTATTGGAATATGCTTTCAGAATAGTCTTAAATGATCTTTTGGATTTGAATAGTATCTGTTGTAAAACTTCCTGTGCCATCTCAAATTGTCTTGATTTTGGATTTATCCTTCATATTTTTCATTAATGTTGTTTGTGGTTTCTCAGTCTTGAACTTTTCAAAGAAAAGTTTCATTACTCCTTTTATTATGGTTTTAATGCTTATTTAATTCATTAAGTTTTAATTATTTTTATCTCTTTTCTTTCACTGAGGTAGCTTGTTCTTGTTTTTCTAAGATTTTGCAATGCATTATTAGATTATTTGCTTCTATGTTCATATTATTCTTCTTCTGGGAATTGCCCTCTTAGAATTGACATACCTTTGCTACCGCAGACTCTTCTATATTGTGCTTTTATTTTCATTCAATTCCATAATTTTTCCTTTCTCCTTTATTTTTCTAAATAATCCAGTGACTGTTAAAATGTATATTTTTCAGTCTTAATGTGTTTGTAAAATTTCTCTTGTTTTCCAGGCTGGTGCTCTAGGATCACTGTATTATGATCTTAATCAGTTACAAAAAATGATATCAATAATTTTACATGTTCACACTTGCTTTATCGTCTAAAGCATGATATACTTTTGTGATAGCTTAGTACTATGAGGTGCTGAAAAGAATGGGTATGTCATGCAGTTGTCACATTGAATATTGTGTAGATATCTGTTCAGCCTATTTGATCTATCATATGGCTTAATTGTAATCTTTATTTATTTATTTATTTATTTATTTTGTCTTTTTGAGACAGGGTCTCGCTATGCAGTTGAGGCTGGTCCTGAGCTCACTTTTGTAGCCCAGGCTGGTCTCGAACTCACACCAATCCTCCTGCCTCAGCCTCCCGAGTGCTAGGATTACAGGCGTGCGCCACCACGCCCGGCGCCCGTAATCTTTATTTATTATCTTTATGTCATACTTGTTAGCAAGAAATCACTATTTTAGGGGCCCACTATTATTGTACCTTGGACCTATCACTTTTTTTTCAGGAGTGCGTATTTTATAAAATTGGATGGACTGATGTTAATTGTGTATATATTTGCAATTTTTACATATTTTCTTAAATTGTTCTCTTTTCCAACATGGAAATGCCTTTTTTTTCTCTTTCCTAATTTTGTATTCAAGCCTTTTTTGTCAGATATCAATGTAACTACTACTACTTGTTATTGAATTCTATTTGTGTGGAATGTTATTTTCCGTGTTTTCAATTTTAGTCTGTATATGTGTTTCATTTTGTGGTATGTTTCAGGTAGAAAATATTTGAATTGTTTTTTTTTTTTTTTAAATCCTAATTGCTAGTCTACACATTTCAGTTACAGCATTAAGACATATTTTGTGTTGGGGATCAACTTCAAGGGCTGACACATGCTATTTAAGGCCTATGCTACTGAGTTACACATCCCACCATAGAATACTTTTTTTGTAAATTATGTAGTTATTGCTGTCATTTTTTCCCTAGTGTTTAGTCTTTTCTAGTTTTCAGTTGCTTATCTATTCTTCTTTTCGGTTAAGATTCCTTTTCTTCTGCAATGTTAGCTTAGTGGTCATGAATTTCTTTATGTTTATTTTCAAAAGTCTTTATTTCTCTTTCATTCTATTCCAAAAGATTATTTTACTGGATATTGTGCCTTAGTTACTCTTCTCTCATTGCTGGGACACATACCCAACACTCAAAATGAAGGAAGAAAGGTTTATCTAGCTCACAGTTACTGGAGGTTTCAGTCCATATTCAGCTGGCTCTAACGAAGAGTGGCACCTGGGAGAGGGCAACCTTCCATGGAGACAAGCAAGAGCGGGAGCTCTGGGAGAGCTAGCTGTTCAAGCAGCTAACTTCTCTTCCTCCCTTACATTGAAATACTAATCACCTGCCTCAGTGGAAAAGCAGCACCCATTTCCACAATAATCAATTACAAATTCCAAGAGCTTCCCCATGACAGCAGCAGGCTTTGGGTTGACATCTATACCCAAAGCAGAACATATTGTAATATAGGCTAGCAGTTATTTTTTTATACCTTAAAATACATGTTCTATACCTTCTTAATCTTTAGTATCTGCTGAGAAATCTGCAATTATTCTGACAATTTTGTCCTCTTAAGTGATGGGTATTTTTTTCTCCAAGCTTTCAATAGTCTCTCTCTCTCTCTCTCTCTCTCTCTCTCTCTCTCTCTCTCTCTCTCTCTCTCTGTCTTTTTGAGACAGGGTCCCACTATGCAGTTCAGGCTGGCCTTGAGCTCACTTTTGTAGCCCAGGCTGGTCTTCAACTTGAACTGATCCTCCTGCCTCAGCCTCCCAAGTGCTGGGATTTACAGGCATGTGCCACCATGCCTAGCTAAATAGTCTTTTCTACTCTGAGCATTTTAACTGTAATATGATGTACAATGTTTTTGTTCTAGTCCAATATTTTAAGATCCTGAATCCTTCCTATACCTGTATATTCATTTCTTTCTCAGCTATGGGTTGTATCAAGATGGCTCTCAATAAATCACCTGCAAGCAGGTGCAGGGGCCAAGGGTTCAATGTCTAGGACTACTGTGCTAGCTCTGGCCCTGAGGCATGCTGAGATGGCAACTGAGACTGGGTATGGTGGCATATGCCTGTAATTCCAGCTCTTGAGAGGCTGCAAATCAGCAGATCACTGTGAATCCAGTCTTATAGTGAGATTCTGAGCACCCTGTAGACCCTTCCCTAAAAGGTGTGTGATTATGATTGACTCATGCTGTGATGCTAGGATTAAGGCTGCCCCACCTTGAGCATGAATGGTACTAACCATAAGGATGAATACTCTGGATATGATACAAGAAACAGAAAGGGGTCCTGATTATCACTTTATGCTTTGCTTTCTCACTACTTAGTTGCATTGTGCCTGCCATGAATGTTTCTCCTCTGCAATTAATCTCTACTATACCACTCGGTCTTGGAGCCAGCCAAAGATGAACAAAAACTTATATAAACTGTGAGCCAAAATAAACTTGTCCTCCACTAAATTTGGGAGCTAGGCATTTTGTCTCATAAATGAGAAAATGTAACTAAGACATCAAGTTTTTGCGATTTTGATCATGATACAAGTTTTCAATGTTCATAGGTGGTTCTCAGTCCAGAGTTACTCAACCAATAAATGGAGTAATATATGTTCATATTTGCTCTTATTCTTGTTGCTTAGACAATGAAGGAAATCCTTATTATTGTTTTTCTCAGCCCTGAGTCTTCATGAGCCCAGACTGCTTGAGAACAAAATAACTTTTCCATTTTAGTGACATTTTCATCCATAGCTATTCTGTTAAATATATGTTCATTGGGGGCTATAGAGATAGCTCAGTGTGAGCCCGGCCCAAACCCCACCGCTGGGAGCTGAGCCTGCGCACCCGCTGCGGGTAAGCCCCTGCGCCCCTCTGCCCCGCCTCTGCATTCCCGAGACTAACTTCCTGTCCCGGCCCGGCCCAAACCCCACCGCTGGGAGCTGAGCCTGCGCACCCGCTGCGGGTAAGCCCCTGCGCCCCTCTGCCCCGCCTCTGCGTTCCCGAGA
>PVJA010052509.1:0-12372 GCA_004027025.1 Myocastor coypus
ATGATTTACCTGCATGGTCAAGAGGGGGAGATAAGTTCAAAAGAAAGATTACAGCCAGGTTACTGAGGGTGCAGAAACTCAATGGCAGTGTCTGGTTTGGGTACAGCAGAAGGACGTTTTGGGTTTGTCTGGTTATTAGCGGAAGTTGTTCTAAGGTGCATAGACCAGAATGGTGGAAGGGTGGTACTGGGAGGAAAGTCTGAAGTGTGGAAGCAGCTAAGGACCTGTGCATATAACAGAGGTGAGAAGTAATCATCTGTGGACTGGGAACTGCTGGTCAGAAGAGCAACGATATAAGACATGGAAGAAATGGATTTTCTAGTGGAAATTAATTTGAACTCAATAAAACACTGGTTGTAGAGGACGAACTAAAGACTGTGTCAAAGGCAAATGCTAGATCAAGAGTCTGGGGATGGTGGTGGGGCTTTAACAGAGTCAAAGAAGCTTGGCGCACATTAATGTTAATTTTATTTTGCAATCATGTTAGAATCCTACACACACTGCAAAATAATTGGAAACACTCCAGTATATAGAAAGCAAGCGCTAGAATTATTGCTTAAAATCAATGTTCTACTGAGTCATCAAGATATGAGGAATGAGGAATCACCATGGGCTGCGCCCTCCCTCCTACTGCCTCATCAGAAGCACCTCCTGGGTGCCCTCGCCCTCAGGCTCCAGCCGGCCCACCTCGCCAATCCACTGGCATGTGCTCCTAAAGATCGTGTCCTCTCTTGGTGCCACTGAGATCCAATTTGCACTATTTTATTTCCCTGGCTCTGTGTTACCTGTTTTCTCTATTCTCTCTTGCAGTTTTACTTTATAGCCAACACAATTCCAAGCAAACATACCACAGAGTAAAAGGGAATGAGATGAGACTATAAATTACAGGAATAGTTTGTCATTCAAGCATCCACTACTTACCAAACATCCACCATTTCTTTTAATCCTTATAATGCTTAAGAATGATCCTTTAGGGATGGTGTGATTAATCTTACTTAAGGGAGAAATGAGGCTCGACCTTTCTAATGCCGTAACCCCCGCAATACAGTTCCTTACGTTGCGGTGACCTCAAACCAAAAAATAATTTTGGTGGCAACTTCAAAACAGTAATGTTTCCACAGTTACGATTTCTGATGGTTTTAAGTGACCCCTGTGTTTTGGTCATTCTACCGCTGCTGGGGTCACTACCCACAGGTTGAGAACTGCTGCAAGGGACGTGTAAATGACTCAGGCATCAGCTGAACGCTCAGGGAAGTTGGGCTTCAGCCAGGCTGTTGGTTTAAAATCAGCTGAAGTCCAACAGTGGCTCCTAAGTCACCTAAATTTCTAAACCATAAGCTAGGTAAAAAGCTCATGGAGAGAGCTGGCCAAATAGCTCTGCGGATCAAAGTGCCTGCTTAGGCAGACACAGTGGCCAGTTCCATTCCACTCATTCCATGCTGGCCCCCCGGGGCGCGCTGGGAAGGCGATTGCGACTAAGAGTGGTGTCACGTGCCTGTAATCCCAGCTCTCTGGGAGGTTGAACATAGGCGAATCACATAGTGAGACCCTGTAGACCATTAAAGAAAGAATCATTTAGGATACCTCCCCCCATGTCCCTCACCAGCTGCTCAAGTGGCAGAGACCTACTTCCACTCTAACAGACCGTGCTCCCTTCCCAGCAAGCTGAACCACAGCAGGAGCCCTGTGCATGCCAGAGCTATGAAGACCCCGCCCTGCCTTGTGCGCTGTGCTCTTCACCCCTCATCACTTGTACTGGGCCTAGACCAACATACTTTACTCATTTAAAGAGCCGAGTAAAGGAGAGTTGAGATAGCGCTTGTGCTTTCCGACCTCTGCTTAATCGCACTAGAGTTCACCTCTTGACTATTGGGTCTTCTGTCGTTACACTTAACCTTCTGTAAAACTCTATGTCTGTGTTCTCCACCTCACAGTAATTTCCCTCAATGCACAGACTATATCTTTCTCAGCTGTGGTTTCCCGCCCCAAGCACAGTAACTAGATTAGAATAGATATGTTTTATGATAGAAGCAAAGGAGATGGCATTTAGGGAGATAATACCAGTATGGTGCAATTTCTTTGGAGGCCTGCCATGTGTATTTGAATTTCCTTGTATCTTCACTTCTTGCCACAGTGCTTGGTACTTATAAATACTTGCACTCATAATCTTTTGAGAATGAACACAAAAATGAATGTTTAGTTTCTATACGGTTAAGTTACTGTCTTTGCATGACCTGCACGTGAAGTCATTTTCCTGGACGTGTAACAATGTGTGAAGGGCAATTTCAAAGTGTTTTGAATATGCTTAGTGAGAAGGTCTTGCATATGCATGAGGATCTGTAGTAAAACCGCTCATTCACTACTCGGTTATCGGATTGAGAAGGGACCCGGAAAGCACCATGGTTCTGGCTTTGGCTTTGCAAGGCGTTAAGATGCTTACTAGAAGCAATGGGAAGTTGGCAGACAACAGCCAAGCCAAGTTCAAAAAGGAAGGCTGATGAGATGCCAGTAAGTTCTGGCCCTGGGGAGCTGAAACACAGTTACATAGGACACACTAGTATTTTACTACTGGTGTGCTCTTAGTTTCTTAAGATTTATGTATGATATTGTTTTATCTTGTTCTAAATGTTAACCACTTTCAACTGTGGTGAGTGAAGAAGCTTTGGTTGAAGTTTGAATTCTAGTCTTCATGAGCCTACAGGATATCTCTAAAAGTGAGGTGAAATTGATCACTTGGGGTGAAATCTGTTTCTGCACTTGGAAGACAAAATTTAGCCTAAAGCAATCTCTGTATATAGTGATTTGACTATGACAAATCATACTGTTATAAACATGGGTGCACTCATATCATTGTGGAATGATGTTTTCAGCTCTTCTGGGAAAGTACTCAGAAGGAGTATCGCTGGGTTGAGCTTCCAGTCCTGATTTTCTGAGAAATCCCCACAATGATACGCATAGCAGGTGGACCATTTGTTTTGTTTTGTTTTAGCAGAGGATTGGACCAACATTTCCAGGTGACCTTAAAAGTTAAAGACAGTGATATCTCACACACACACACACACACACACACACACACACACACACACGCACACAAACGCAGAACATCTAAAATAGGTAGAAAACCCTAATCACCACCTTACCAAAGAAAAGTATTAAGGAAATAACCTACTTAAGAAATAACTGTGCTCAAGTATTCATCACATATATTTTTGCTTATGGATTATGAATCATAGAAAGAATGTTGTGGAAGGAAAAGTTAGAGTAAAAAGCAATTAAAATATAAAAATGAAAATAAAGTATTTCTTTAATTATAATGTTCATATAAAACCGTATTTTGATTTATATTCTACACATTTTATCAACTAGGTAATATATTATAGAACCACATTTATAATATATTGATAAACTAAAATATATTTTCTATATTTTATATATTCTAAGGATACGTTTTAATAAACATAGATATCTAGTTCATTAGAAGTCTTCTCATATGCTCACTGCAGAGTAAAGTAGGGCTGGAGATGGTTCTGTCTTAGAAAGTACCTAGAGGAGACCACCCATTCGGGACCCCCTCCTGTCCCTCTCTTGGACAGGATCTTTCTTTCCCTCAATAAACATGTTCTGGTCATTTAAAAAAAAATAGAAAATATGTAGGAATTTCTAGTCTGAAATAAAAGGGCCCACATCAGAGGGCAGCACTGTCAAAGCCTTGTGAAATCTCATGCGGGTGACAGGGCTCAGACACCAGGGAATTCTGAGATGCATAGACAGTCCATAAGTCACACTAAGAAAATTCTTTACATGCCTAAATAACCTGGTCTTATAAAAATAGACAGAGAGTACTATTTTTTAGCACTTCTCCATTTATATGAAAGTATTTCTTTCACCTTTCAATGCATAATTTATTATTTTTATTTCCAAATCTATCTTTAAGCAGAGTAAGTTGGGGAGGGTTGGGTCATAACTTAAAATATGCATATTATCATTTAATATATTGCATTTAGATAAACTGAGGGATTCACCCTTGTATATTCTTGTAAGTAGTTGTATAAGTTCATCAAAAAAAAAATATCTGAATAAATTTGTACTTACCAGAAACACTGCTATAGATATTCCAACCAGAAATCCTGCTATCACATCTGACCAATGATTTCGATATTCTGCTACTCTGTTGAGTCCGGTGAGAAAGGCTAAACACATTAATCCCAAGCATAGAACTGGCTTAGCAAGTCTGGTTCCTTTGGCTTTGATTGTGTTGGTAATATACATCTGAAACAGTAAGTAAAAAATATGATTTTTTCATGCAATTATTTCCTTCACAGTACATTATGTATATGCACACACATATATATTTAGAGACATGTATATGTATATTTGGTTCAAATAGTTAGCTATATATGTAATTTTTGAAGGAATTTTCTTAAAAGCAGAGTTCAAGGAGCAACTATTTAGTTAAAAGATAAGGCTACATCATTTGGACAGTCCTTATACAATAATTGCTATTTATCTAGAAATACTGACCACAGATTTCCACATGGCTTTTTCTTCTTTTCTAACTTTTAAATCACCTTTTCTGGTATTTCTTGAATTTATATTTTCAATCAACAACAACAATATTATTAGGAATAGAGAATTGATATTTTTAATATTTTCATTTTATATGACCTATTTGGAGGATGTATACGTGAAAAAATCAGAATAGTGAATGTAATTAGAAAAAACTGAGATTTCCACCAAATAACTGTTACTTTGTAACTTAAGATTCAATGCAATGCCAACATTTGCTTTTATGTTGTTATCTCAAAATATGAAATTACATTGCTTAAATTTATCAACAAAAAGTAGGACAATAAAGAAAATTACGGTGAAATGTCTCAACTAAAAATCAATAAAATGGGGCAAAGGAGATAGCTCAGTAGAATAAGTGCTTGTCTGGCAAGTGCAGAGTCCTGAGTTCAATCCACAATACCGAAAAAAAAAAAAAAAAAGAATTGATACCTATATTTTGACAGTTTCACATATGTTAATGAAAAGCATATAATGAATAAAATATATGCAGGTGGTGAGATAGCATCCTCAAGAACAATTTGCTCCTTCTAATCTGATTAATTCCATAGCTCAACTGTTCATAATTTAAACCACTGACTGCACTTGGAATGTGGCAATTTTCATTCCAGTCAATAATAATCATAAGAAAAGATGGTTCTGACAGTCCAATTTTAAATTAGATTTTGTGATATTAATGTCAGGAAGCATCTGGTACTGACAGTACGCTGATAAAAATATTTAGAAATGGGTAAAATCACTTGACTATAGCCCTGAATTGAATAAAAATATATATTTACCTAAGACAGTAAACCAGAATTAGTTCTTCACAGCATTTTAAAGTGCTGTGAAACTCAGTAATTATCTTCTGTGTTGTTTTCTTTGAGAAAAAATGTACAGCACTGTTAACTGCCAGAGGAAGCTATATGAATATTTAAGTAGTGGAAATGGACAAGTCTTCACTCTAGCCAAATTGTCACCCTTTTCAGTCTATCCCAGGTCCCAGTACTCTGAAGGAAAAAGAAGACTGGCTTGTCTCATGTCATCCTCTTCCTTAGAGCTAGATCCGTGTATTCTAATGTTGTCCTCCAAAAGGCTCAACAACTTCAGTCACTGTGGATAAGATTTTGCGAGAAGGAAACAAGAATGCTTTCACCATTCTGAGAGAATAACAGCTCTGTCTGCAGGCACAGCAAGGCAGGGAGAGCACAACCCTTCCATGTGCCAGTGAGGCATCTAATGGAGAAATTCCCTGGATGGCTGGGGCCTATGTACAGAGTGGGATTTAGGCTGCTTCTCGAATTGTCTTTAACATAGCCATAAAGGTTCTTAATGATTCCTTCCCTTTGCATTTATTTATGTCTCGAAACTATATATTACCTATCCTATCCTTAGGATGAAATAAATAAATGTGTACACCAAAATAAATGTGGGCTAGTCAAATAATATGAATCTCATGTTGTCCATGGGCAAAATCACCTAAACATCAATATGTCTTTGAAAAATGTTTTTTTCTGCTTCCACCCAAAGGCCATCTGAGGTACCACCCAGCCTCTTACTAGGCTTAAGCTAAAACCCTTTTATATTTCTTAGTTCTTTTTATAATGTCCTAGTGACTCAAGCAAAATTTATAGAAAGCCCCCAAATAGACATTATTCAAACTACTAAAAAAAAAAGCACCTATATTATAAACAGGCTGAGATTTGACTTTCCTACATTAGATCCCTACTTAGTGTTTAGAATGAGCAAGGAAAATGTGCGGTGACTGAATTTCCAAGGGTTATAGGAATTTCAAGAGTTAGAGATTTAACTTCAAGGTGGATGATGGCAGTGCTTCATAATGCACAAGTTTTTCTGGAATGTTTGCACTTGTGCTTGGCAACTCTGGTACTTTATAAATATAAGTGTTTAACCAGTCTAATTGTATTATGCTTACAGAAAGTCTATTAATCCCAATTTCCAAGAGGAAGCTATTGCAAAATAATCTATTAGGCAAACTGGGTACAGGACAGGAATTGATTATTTATGTTCCCTTCCTTGTTAATTTACTTATGAAACCATCTAAATTAACCATATATCAGAATATAGCTAAAATAAACAGAAACAGAATGATATGACCAGAGCAGGGTGGCATTTACACATTCCTCAGGGCCAGGTGAGGCTCCTTATCTTACAGGTTAACCCACTCAGCCACATTAGCATTCTATATTCACTGGACAAGTATCTCTTAGCATTTTCTATAGTAAGACATAGAAAACAAAATAACTATTTCTTCTTGGCTAATAGCCTAATTCCTTTACACCTTTCCCTTCACTTAAACAAATATACAATATGGCACTTTGGCATGATAAATAAATTGAACCAAAAAAGATTGGGAGGTCTCAGAAACAAAATTTCTCTCTGACCTTCTCCCGACTCCATTAGAAACTAAGACAAATGGAAGAGTTCCTCTGATCTCCCCAGAAGCAAGGCCATAGAAAACCAAAATGCTTCTTTCCAAAGGAAAGTCAATAAATAAAGAAAGCTTCCTACTATTCAGTCACACCCTTTGTGTAGAAATCATATTTCTACATGGTTGTCCATACTTTACGGAACCTAAACATAAAAATGTGTCTTCAGTTGAGAGGATTTTAGTGTCATTTAAAACATGATGAAATGCATTAGTACATGTTGTCCTGTCAACCTTTTGTTTGTTATAGGAACACAAGCCATGCATTCTACACAACTGACAGACCCTATAAATGTCATCAAGTTTATGTGCTATGATCTCGATTATGAAAAGAATGCAGCTATTCCACCTCCCGTAATGATCTAAACTTCACCAAGAGTAGGGCTTGGATGGGAAGCGAGGAATCCTGAGCAGGTGCTCAGTTGTTTGCAGCTTCTCGTTCTTAGCAGGTAATGCTGCAGTGTAGTTGGAGGCCTGCAAGACCTTGCGATTGTTGTCAGCCATCTGGATGAGTCACAGCCATTGCTTGATGAGTTTGCTCTCTGTGAAAGCCTGAGAGAATGCTTTCCCTCTAGAGGACTCTCCTCAGGCACACTGTACATTGCCAGTCCCTTTCCTCTATGACCCCGTAATCTCCTTGAACAGAAAATTTGGGAAACCACTGAGTTGTAGGATGTTACAGCACAGGTTCTCTAATGTCCTGAATCCTCACTGACCTTAAAGGGCTAGGGCCAAAATATTGACAATCCTTGCAGCTCTCCATTTTCTCTAATTTTTGGTCTATAAACCCTCGAGAAGGGAACCTTCATGATACTATTACTCTATAACATAGGTACTTGAGCTTAACATCACCGTCTTTCTGAATGTCAAATATCTTGCACTTAACTTGAAATCGGTATTTTCCACCAATCATTGATATTCTAATTAATTCCTATACAATGTGATAAAAGCAGTTACAGATTTTTACACAGAAATTTAGAAATCTAAGTACACACAAAATTGTAGCAGGTCAATTCTATGGCATTTTTCCTAGTCTCTTCCTCTCATTTAATATCCTTTTTTGTTTTCTTATAAACCACTGCACCCCAGGGGAGGGGCAAGCATGCCAGTCCCAGGGATCAAAGCCCCACCCCTGCGCCTGCTTGCTCCAATGTTTTTCCAAAGTTTACTACCTTCTCTGGGTTTCAGACCCAAGCGTGCTTCCCTAAGTGCACACAGCTGCCCTCACGTTCTTCTGTCCTAGGTTGACAGCGCCGTTCCTCACATTATGTTCCGTGTTTTCTCTATTATTGATTTAAAAGATTCAGCACTCCAAATTTTGCTTTTGATGTGTAAAAGTAGTTCTGAGATTTTGAAAATCGCATACTCTCTTGTCAAATAGCTCGGTTGACTGCCGGTCTCTTAGGCCTTGAATACAGCAGGGCAACTTTTAGGTATTGAAGGCACTGAGGGTAGAAGTAGGACCAGCTTGACTGTGGTACTAAATGTTTAATTTTTTCTGAGTTTAATTAAATGTAAACCTCAAAGTACTTGGCTAGTTATTATTAGATATCTTTCAAATATTCAACCACTTGTGTATATACATTTACTTTTCACACTAAATTTTCTGAAATCTAAATTGAGATCAAGTATTTCATATGACAATTTAGTAATGGTGTTGAGGTACTAAACATTAAACATAAATTATTTAGAAAACTAATGAAAAAGAATAAAAATACAACTTTATGTTGCTATATAGTGAAATAATATTTTGATCACACCAGGGTTAACAAAACATGCTTTAAAATTAATATTAATTTTACATATTTAAAATATGCCCATTAAAATGTAAAATAATGCAGATGGTTTACTTTATTTCTGTTAGATAATGTTGATTTAATCATTAGTATCATAAATGAAATGCAATGAAAAGTGACCAGTGAATGTTCTGAAAAGGTAATACTCGTTCTGTATTTCCTGATATTTTATTCCTTTTATTTATTTTGTTAAAGGTGAGTACTGATTGTGAAATCATTTTTTAGGCCACTCTTCTAAAAACATTGATCCATATCTTTTTATATCTTCTATTTATAGTACACACTAGAATAAAATAGTATCATTATAAAATTAATTTGAAGGGCTGACCAGGTAGCTCAGCAGGTTAAAGCACCTGCTCAGATAGACTTAGGGGTCCAGGATTTGATCCTCATCCTGCAGTGCTAACCCTGGCCCCACCTCTGTGGAGCCCTGGGACAGTGATAGAGACTGGGCGTGGTGGCGCACGGCTGTAATCCCAGTGGCTGGGAGGCTGAAAAACAGGAAGGATCACTACAAGTCTGATCTGTGTAGTGAGACACTATATATCCTGTACTAAATACATGAAAAAATTGAAATTAATTTGAATTTTCTGAATAAATCATCACAATTTTCTTTCTAATTCTAGGGATCACACCAGCTATTTTTAACATTTTACTTTATTCAAGTTAACTAACATTTTTCGTGTTTTATGAATTTAATAATCTGGGCTAGAAGGTCAGTTTACCATACACTATCTCTATAAACTTAGACAAATTACTAAACTTCTCTGAGTCATCATTAAAATAAAAGCAAAAATTGCACTATTTTTGCAGGATATAGCACATAATTGCCCCGTAATTGCATGACTACTATCACAGGGCACATATAGTGTTTTCTTTGCTTTATGACCAGAATAAATGTAAAGGATTCAAATGGTATCTTTCCATTAAAACTATACATTTAATGATAGAATAAAATTATGAGCATGAGGATAAAGGTCTCCATTGTATTAAAAGATCATAAGTTCCTATTTTCTCTATAATAGCCTTAATGGGTGTCTAACAAAAGGTTACATCACCACAAATGCAGAACTAATCCTGCAGTTGACACCTGTGGATGTGTAATATTAGGGAGTCATAGCTGTGATGTAAGTAACAATAGCTTCAGTGTTTGGCACCAGCTGGTACACACAATTAGGATCCGAATATGCTCAGTAACTCAGCTGCTGCGGTACAATGGCCAATTGACAGGCTGCCTGAGAATAACATCCCTTTATCACTGAATCATTTACCTTCTCTTTAAAGTGTAGCCATGGCTGACTTCACATGGGGAGCATTTCTCTCCAGGGTGACCCCCCTGCTCAATCTATGGCGTACACATTACTTCATCCATCAACAACAAGAACAAAATCACTTTCACTTGACATTGTCATCTGTGAAATCAACAATGACACTTGTTTACCACTCCGTACTTGTTTTCCATATACTGGATAATAGCAAAATGATATTTACATCAAAATAGCCTGTTACCTTAGTTTTGCTCTTTAAGAAGCAGCAAGCTGTGTGACATGCAATGAATTATCTATAAGCACACAATATTTGGTTGTAGTGATTTCAAATTTCTTTCACTTTAGAGATTTAAAATTCTCTGACTAGCTAGTAAATAACAAAAATTTGTTTTGAAAGACCAGCCTTGAAATCAATAAATGCTACAAAATTATGCACTAGATTATTAGCAGGTGAGCTGAAGGATTAGCTCGGCTTTACTGTAAAGGCAAATGAAGACAGAACAGAAAACTATTAAAATATACAAACGATTCCCAGTTGAATATTGGGGGTAAGAAATGAATAGTAAGCCAGTGTTTGTATTTCAAGTATCTCTGACCAATTCTCAAAATTATCTTAATTTGTAGTTATCTTTAGGACTCAATATATTTTTCAGATTCAGTTAAAGAAAGAAATGAACTACCAATGCATTCTGTATATGCATAGTCGTAGAATGAACTAAGCTATACAATATATTTGGTGGTCATTAAAACAGAAAAACGCTGAGGAGATAGCTCAATAGAATAAGTGCTTGCCTTGCAAGTGCAAGGTCCTGAATTCAATCCCTGGTACTGTAATGTATACTATTTCCACGGGGAAGACCCAGACAAGTGTGTACTCACAGCCATATATAAGCAGTTCCAAGCCACTATACATAAAGGTGAACAAGGGCAGATATAGGTGCGCAATTATCCACAAAGTACAGTTCTACATCATTTCAATAAGCATCATAAATATTAACAGTTGTGTGACATTTGGAAGACAGTCTTAATATTTACAGGTATGCTGATAAGCTATTTCTGAACTCAATCTTAATCCTCATTGGAGGTTAAGGGAGAAATTTTTCTGGTTGGGGTCTCTGGAGGGGAGCTCCTTTCTTTGTTTTCATGGTTGGAGATTTTCTTCTTCCTTTCCCTGGATATTCCTTCAACTGAAAGGAGGTGCACTCCCCCTCACTGTGCCATCACCTGGCTTTCAACCTCATCCCCTTTCAAAAAGAAAGGTGGAGGGGCCAGGGAGATAGAAAAAAAAAAAAAAGAAAAAGAAAGGAAAGGAAAGGAAAGGAAAGGAAAGGAAAGGAAAGGAAAGGAAAGGAAAAAGAAAGGTCGAGCAGATGAATTCTCATAAGCTCTTCTCCCACACTCACCAGTTTTCACCTCTTACACCTAGAAACCCTTGGATCTGAGCAAGGGTTATCTATGGAAGATACCAAAAGATACCTCTGCTTTCTTGCACTCCAAATCCCATCCACAGCTTCAGTTCTGGCTGTTGGAGAGGAGTGTAGGCTTTCTCACTTGGCTATCTATATTTTGTCCCAAAATATTATTTAAAACGTTGAGGAAGCTAGCTTAGTGGTTTTAGCGCCTGACTGGTAAGCACAAGGACCACCAGTACTGCATGCAGTGCCAGCCCTGAAACCAGGTGTGTTTGCACATGCCTATAATACCTGCACTGGGGATACTGAGACTGGAGGATCACTATGATTTGGAACTTTATGGTAAGACCCTGCATCCAGCATAAAAGTATAAATAAATAAATCGATACATAAGTAAATAAAGGAAGAGAGAGAGCTACTATTATATTATTATCTTCTGCTAACATATGAACAATAGAAATGCCCTTTCCCCTTTGCCTAAGTGCCTAGCATGATGCTTTGCTCACTATCATAAAGCTAGTTGAAGCTACAAAACGTTAAAATGTGTTAAGTTTTTATCATGAGTCAAGGACTGTGGTAAGTTCTTTAGATGTACTCAATGAAATAATCCAAATGAAAATGGTATTGGTACTTAACAATAGGCCTAAGTAGGATGCAACAAAAAGAAGTAACTCACCGACGGCGAGAGAGCTGCTAGGAAATGAAGCAGACATGCAGACTCTGGCCCTTTTCCTCTAAGCCCTTCTGAGACAAGGATGCTGCAGGCAGCACAGAGCTGAGGGAAGGCTTGCTCTAAGGAGAAATGATGGTGGCACCTGACCAAGCACGTCAGTTGGAGGATGTGGAGGAGATCAGAGTGCAGAGCAGGAAATCAGCCCAGAAAGACCAGTAAGAAAGACCAA
>PVJA010052510.1:0-12368 GCA_004027025.1 Myocastor coypus
CACACACACACACACACACACACACACACACACACACAAATGAACTTGTTCTTCAAAGGAAATCTTTGTGAAAGTCTAAAGTGTAAAAGAGATCAAAGGAAAACTGCTTTGGGTGAAACAAGTTCTCTATGGGAGATTTCTTTAGCCTTGGGGAGTCTAAAGTCTATATTGAAAATCATATCCTACTGGATCTCAACATGCACATCAGCTACCACATAACCAAAGAGGATCCTGGTTCTTGGAACTTGAACTTGACTTAGTCTAGACAAAGGCGACCCAAAGCCCTTTGACGCATGCACTGGAGGGTTTTGTTGGTAGAATTTTTGGCACTACGTGTGCTGGTCTCTGCTGGCTTTTCCCCACCCTTTCTTCTACTTGCCTGTTCTCTTGCATTTGTTTCTTTTTCTGGTGCTTGGGGACCTTGTGGAGGCTAAGAGCTGCTACACACCCTTGTGTAGAAGGCTCTTCCAGGTCTAGTGAGACAACTAAATAGTTTGCTTCTATGATATCTCAAGCAGCAGCCCACCGAAGTGGAGAATGATTATGCTAATGTTACCCTCTGGGAAGGCACAAGGAGAGAGGACTCCAATTCAGCTGTTATGTCTTGAATCTATTGCTTCCTACACCTGAGGCCCAGGGTCAGTGTTGCTGAGCTAAGCAATGTTGAATAGCCTGGGTCATTATGACCAAATAATCTCTTTGAAATGACTTAACTGGTACCTACAAGGAGAGAAAGTAGGTAAAACTGTTGTCTCTGAGTCTACTGTCACTATAATGATGTAGTATTTCTATTTTTTTTTTTTTAAATAACTGTGTTTACTTTATTTCAGGCCAAAGCATGTATGCCATGCTGGTGGTATGTAGACTTGGTAATTAAATCCTATTTCTTGACATTATGGAGAGAATAAGAAGAGGTTATGACGTTTTGGAAGGAAAATACACTGTAAAGAGAGATTTGTTTTGTGTTTTTTAGTCAGTTTTACAATCTTCTTAAAGGACCAAATGGCTGGCAGATGCCTGACTAGCAGAAAGATCCTTCTGTGGGGAGAGAGTCTAATGAGTCCTGCGAAATTACCCTTCATCCTGTTATATACCCCAGCAGAGCAGAAAATGGATGATGTTTATAATTCCACAGAACTTGAATGTTATCTAAACTCTGAGATTTATGAGCTGTGTAACCTCAGGCACATTACCTGTCTTTTCTAGAAGAGTGTTTTGGGGTGAAATAGTGAGCAAAATTCCAATCCAGAGCCATCAAATAATTACAGAAAAGGCCTGCACTCCTATAGTAAGCAATTGTGCTCAAGGGTAGCTCTGCCTTCAAAAGCTCATCAGTGTATGTGAATAGCCTTGATTCCCCAGTATCTTCCAGTCTTTGTCAGTGGATTAACCTGTGTCCTTCATTGCAAGATGGCTGCCTACATTGCAAGATGGCTCCGTACATTTCTAGGAATCCAATGCAGAGCTAATATCTAGCACAAGAAGTGGGTTTGTCTATTATTAGCAAGAAAGCTTGCCTACAAACTCTCTAGAAATGCAATAGCACATTTCACTGGCCAGAACTGTGTCACATGCCCGCCTCTTTAGCAGTTACAGCAAAGGGTGTCACGGTTGGGGCAGAGAAGCCACATTGTCTTCCTCACCTCTCCTGAGCTAGCAGTGGGACCCTCAAAGGACATCCCATGCAAAAAGTCTGGCTGAGTAAAATCAGGACTTTTTTATGCATAAAATCAGGGTTTCATTAGAAAGGTAGTTGAAGGCTGTGTGGTTGTTGGATTAGCAACCAATGACATCTATTACAATCCTTTTGAGCCTCTGCCTTTTTTGTGGTAAAAATATGTGGCCATTAATATCTGCCTTAATAATCCTGTTATTAAGACTCAGAGGGATGGATAATATATGTTAATTCCAAAGCTGCTGTCGTGGACATGGTGTTAGTAGGCTGGAGAGCTGATTTAAGAATGGCTCCCTTCTCTAGAAGAGGCTGATTGCTGGGCAAAGGTGCCCTAATCAGCCAGAGAGCAGAGATGCCATGAAACTAGGCATGGGGCTGGCGGTGGCCAGGCCTGGAACAGGCCTGCAGCTCACTGCCTCTGTCTTTTACCTTCCCGAATATGTCCATGACTTGTGTCCAGTGCACGAATGGAATACGACAGTCGTAGTCTTCTTGCCTACCTCCAAGAGTGTTTCTAGATAGAGTGGTGCAATCTGCTCTCATCCCTCACTCTAGTGTTGAGTACACCTTGCATTCCATGGGCAGGAGATGGGTGTGAGGTGCATTCCATCAGGACCTCTCCTTCTAATTCCTCCGGACGAGAACAGACATGTAGGAGCACCAGCAAGATGAAAGAAGCACATCCCCGGAGGGCCAGAAAGTTCTCACCTGGTGAACAGTGCAAGATGTTGGAGCCTTTGATAGAGTGGTCTGCAATGATGTTGGTAAGAAAGAAAGCCTCTCCAGCCCGATCTTGGGAAGAGAGCATCCGCCACACAGGCGCTGGCCCTACACTCTGTGTTTGACACCCAAATCTCTCCAAAAACTTTTTCCCACATCTTTGCCCTTCTTTGGGAGACCCACGTCCTCTCATAAGTCTTCTCTGACCCTCTGTGTACCTTGCTGACTGCACAGGAAAGAGAACTGATACCTGCTGCATCAGCAGGAGCGAGAGTCGTGTGTGACGCCGGCTGCTTCTACTCTGGCTGCTTCCTGGGAGCTTGCCTCAGAGGCAAGCACCGCTCACGTGCACGTGGAGACGACGCCGTCCCCTGGGAGCTTGCCTCAGGGCCAAGCACCGCTCACATGCACGTGGAGACGACGCCGTCCCCTGGGAGCTTGCCTCAGGGCCAAGCACCGCTCACATGCACGTGGAGACGACGCCGTCCCCTGGGAGCTTGCCTCAGAGGCAAGCACGGCTCACGTGCACGTGGAGAGGACGCCGTCCCCTGGGAGCTTGCCTCAGAGGCAAGCACGGCTCACGTGCACGTGGAGACGACGCCGTCCCCTGGGAGCTTGCCTCAGAGGCAAGCACGGCTCACGTCCACGTGGAGACGACGCCGTCTTCACGTGGGCAGACGACACAGCGTTGCTCCTGCTAGGAGAGCTTTGTTCCTGCCCTTTTCATAACCTTAGCCCCTGCCATTGCTGTGCTAAGGAGCCCTTGGCTTTTTTCTAGAGTCTGCTATTGTGTGACATTACGAGAGCCACACACTGACAATTACTGGCTTTCTTTGTGGCGCTCAGGAGGGAGAGCACCAGGCTGAATCATAAGCTTTTGGGTTCCCCTGATGAAATAAGAAAGAGAGGGCTTCCAGTGTGCTTTCCTTCGCTTCTTCTTTTTATTCTTTTGCTTCTGGACTATGAATGAATTATTTATTCCATGAAAACAAGGAGCATTCTCCACACCACGCAGCGCCAGAGCTGGAGGGGCCTCACGATGTCTGAGAAGGGGCATGGAAGACGCACTGCAGGCAGCACCGGGCTTTCCAGAAGAAAAAGAGACTTCTCAAATTCTGGCCCTAGGAAGTGGAAACAATTAAAACCTTGAATGTCTTTTGGGATGATTAGTAGTTGCCTAGCATATAATTATTTACCTGGAAAATGCAAAGGTATTAACTAAAAAGCTGTAATTTCGTATAAAGTCCAGGTAAAAGAGAGGGATGCAAAAATAAGCAGGACTCCTGTACATTGGGATTACTAAGTTAGGAAAATATCAGGGACACACAAAGACAAACATTTGGCTTGGTCTTCCTTTTTTTTTTCCTCTGAATCAGACGCAGCTGGTCATTTTGTTCTCAGAAAGGGCCTTTAGCATCCCTCGGGTTGCTGCGGCACCCTCTGTCCTGCTTCTCAGAGCACTGCCCTTTGATTACTTTTGGTATTACCAGTTATTGCTTGATAACAAGTCTAGACCCCTCTGCTATGCTCAAGGTTTCTGAGGGCAAGGACAGAGGGTGTCTGATTCCATACTCAATTCCTGATGCCTCTTGTTGAAGAAAAGAATCAACAACCCAGAGCAAAACCACTCTTCAGACAAGCATGCGTGCCCTCTGTGAGGACCGTTTACAAACCGTATGAAATGTTGAGAGAAAAATATAGAAGGAACGTGCAGGTACCCCGATCCTCAATAGGACGGTTGGACTTGGGGTGGTCGTTCTTTCTGTGCAGAGCAATGTTGAGACTTCAAAGACCTCTCAGGAATATGAGAGAAGATATTATTAAATGACTCTGGAAGGAAAAGACCATTTAAAGATTCTGGAAAAACTAAGCTATGAGCTCTGCATTCCTAAGGTATCTTTTCCTCCTTCATCCAAAAGGGTTTGTTCAGACTCAGCAAAGCATGGCAGCCCCTCTAAGCTCTATTAAGAGGAAGGCCCTTGAAAGTAGAAAGACTCACCAAGAAACAAACAGGAATAAAGGACTCAAGCAGGAAATCCCAAACTGATCTCTGAATACCTCTCCATTCTTTCCCTGTAGGAGCCAGGAAGCTTGGTACAGGTGGAGAAGGGGTAGGTAGCTCCATGGATGCCTTTTGGAGCTGGGCACTTGTGCGGCTGCCAGGATGGGACATTCACAGTTTGGGGCCTTGACAGGTGCCCCTCAGATTCGCAAAGTTCTGTTCAGGCTCCCTTGGGTCTCTCCTCTGAAGAGTCCCCTCTCCGATGGCTTCTGACTCCTCTCACTGTCCTTCCTCTGCTTTTTATTGCCTGGTTTCTATCTTACTCTAGAATATACCAGGATGGGTTCTCCTGGGAGAGAGGACCCTGGGACTGCTCTCTGGTGTCTCTGAGAGGACTTGCTGACTCCTGAAACTCCTCTGTCTTTCTAGTATTTGAAAACCAAGACCATTTCATTCTGACCTGTGTCCCTGTCTCCTACAGATACCACTGGCTTCCATGATGGAGCTGTACTTCTCAGTATTCCTCAGGAAGAACAAAACCAAATGAATAATTTAAATATCTCATTCTCGAACTCAACAGTCAAGCAGTATTTGACCCTAAGCTCTGATACCTCCAACTTGGCTAAATCACACTCCTGTTAACGTCCTGTAGAAAATGCATACCATGTCCCTTTGCCTTGTCCTTGACGTTGGACCATGGATTATAAGCACTCAATATGTATAATATTGAGTTCCATCCTCTTCAAACATTTAAACCCATTAAAAGAACTCCCTTAGTTTTTATGAAGGCCTGTCAGGTGATTCCCATGATTCCCCCATGGATATGGGACAATAGACTTCCCTGTGGACACAGTTTGAGTGAGTGATATTTTTGGATCAGGCAAGGACGATAGTTTTCTCCTATCCCACTTTTGCTTCCACGTGACACCAGCTTGAAAAGGTGGATGACAACAACAGGAGGCCAAGTCACTCTCTGCAGTGGGACAAGAGCCGGAGGCAGTGGCGGGGCGGTAGGGTAGGGTGTCAGGTCTCTGCAGGTGAGCACAGGAGGGCCGGAGGAAGGGCTTAGGAGGAAGTTCCGGAGCTGTAGGGAGGAGATGCCTAGGGACAAGCTGGGAGCAGTTAGCTGGAGTGGGGTGCTTTGTGGCTGCTTGGGGGGACTGGTTACAGGGTCACGGGTGGGTTGGCTGGGCTTAGCGGGAATGAAAGCACCCGAGGCTCGATCCCATGGAGACTGACACCTTCTCCAGGTCTCCTTGTGAAGCTGAAGCCTGCCCTCTGGCCTTTCCTGCAGCTCTCAGGCCTGAGGACCTCTGATGTCCTTTGCCCGTGGGGCATAACACCGATTTTGTCATAAAGGCCCATTATTGTGGCTGTGTAACACTTTTGCTTATTCTTTAGAATATTCCTATTGGTGGATTATTAATTTTAATTTTATGAGTTTTATTATACTGAACAATAACTAATTAACAAGCAAAATGAAGTACTAAATTTTTAATATTTATTGAGTGTTTATAAAAAGGCATCAAACATTTCAACATCAACTTTTTTTTGGTGTACAAATTCTAATGACAACAGAAACAAATTCCTGTATGAACTGCAATGAAAATACCAAGAAAACTCTACTTCTATGATCACATCTAGAGCAGTCTTCACACATGACAATAGCATGTTCCATGCATACCTATCACTTACGCTGACAGCACATGAGCTTTGCTTTCCTGGTCTCTTTGTAGGACATACTTGACATGCTGCTGGTCTTGCTATTGTATCAGGAGGTCCTTGTTATATTACACAACGTATGCTAATAACAACATGCAATGCCAATAAAATGAAATATTAAATTCTTCATATGTATTTCATGGTTAGAACAGACAACAACATTTTCACATCATCTGTTTACTTGCTTACAAAATCTATAGATAACATCAGAAATAAAAACCTACCTGAACCACAATGTAAAAACAAACTGACTAACATCTACCACAGAAATCATGTTTGCTTCAACTATCACACTCCAGGCAGTCTTCATACATGACAACTGCATGTTCCATGCACAGGTATCACTTATACTGATAGCTGTACGTTTTGCTTTCCTGTCCTTTCCTGTAGGGCACAGAAGATATCTGTGTGGCTTTCTGTAGTCATGTTAAGAATTACGATGCTGGCCCTGCCTGTTCTGTCAGCTCGCTTTCAGAGTCCACAGTATCTTTGTATATGTCCCTAGGAAGAAATATTTTACTTTTCCTCTGCTGGAAGTGATTTCTTCCGAGTTCCAGTCTCAATCTTCTAACAAAAATTTTCCATAATACTTTTAGCTTGCTGTTTTCTTTCTATACTATGAAACTATTATGCCACGTATGTTTAGGATCAAGTGAAACACAACCTTTAGCCTGTGCATTGGGTTCCAAGCGACAACCTCATTGCTGCATTAACTCATCAACAACATCTCCTTTTCTCTTTTATTTTCCTCTTTTCATTTTTTTTAAGAAAGTTTCCATATCAGGCTTCTGTTTTACCAAGGTTTCCCTGCCAATATTTTCATCGCTGTGCAGTGTTGGCATCAGCAGGACCATTTAGTTTTTCTTTGCCACAGATGAGGCCAAGGTTCAAACTTTCTGACATCCAAAGATTGCATTGTATAATTCTCTGTTCTGAAATTGCAACACTTCGTTTGGAATTTCTGCATTGTTTCTGAGTTCAGCTCATGCACTGCTCAACTGGTGCTCTGTCAGCAAATGTAACATCAATTGGAAATTGGCAAACTGAATGTCGAATGTCACATTCAGATTGGTTTGGGAGATGGGAACAGCAAGCCTGCTCACAACATCATTTGGTTCACAATTATACGAAGAAGGACCTGGCGGCTGAGTTTCAGGATACATTTCTAAACTGAAAGCATAATAAGGCTTTGCGTCTATTAGGATATATTTTGTGCCATATTTTGAAGGTTGTTTTTAATGTGCTGCCTGAACCCATGGTGACAGTGATGCTGCAACGTGTTCATCAATGGTGTCCGGGCTGCTTGAGTTACCCACAAGTCTATGGAACCCTGAAGGATAGCAGGCAGATTATCAGTTCTTTTTGTTTGCTTGGTAGATGATGGCATCATCCAACCTCAGGCAATTGTGAAGGAAACCGAATCCCCTCAGTGTCACTGTTACTTTGTCATCCTCAGTCCTCAAGCTGGTACCATGGCTTTTCCACGTGCTTATATTCCTGTGATGTCCATAAGAAAGCTCTGCCAAGGGCAGCAGTCCTGTGAGTGCTTTCCGTTTAGCTAGTGGCATACCATAATAGAATTTTGAGTTTGGCTCTCAGTGCATCCAGAACGTTTTACTTTTATTTCAGTAGTTTATGTTTCACCAAAATCTTGCAGCATTTCATCTGTCACAAAAAAAAAAAAAAAAAAAAAAAAAACCCTTTCTAACACTGAACGGCCCTGCTGGTGCTCTATCCAGTAGGTTTCAGTCCTGTCAAGATCCTCACTGTATTTTTAGACCTAGTTCTAACATTGGATTCCTCTATTTGATTGTGTGACCATCTTGTATCATACCTACTGGACAAATAAGAACTCACTGTTTTCTCGTTATATGGATTAACGAGGCCTGCATTCCCTGTATCTGTATCAGGTGGTTCTTGTTCCATTTTACCCTCACAGGAACTTTGGCTTACATGGCCAGCGTCAAAGTCCTTATCATCTTCATCATCCATGCATGAATGATCTGATTATTCACTTTTGATCGTCTCCAAAACTTGCAAATCTTATTTGTCAGGTGCCATTATACTGAATTGGGATATTTTTACCAGAAAAATCAAGAGAACTTAAAAGTTCTACATGTATAGAAATTTAGCTATGAGCATTTCACGGGTAAAACTCATTTCCATAGGTATAGCTACCATAAGTTACTCCTACATTCCATTTCTGGTACCATACATGTTTACAGAACAGATGAGTGGTGTGGGTATATTTTACCCCTTGTGATGCTCAGCTGAACATATACAAAAGCTGTTAGGTGGAGCATTATGTGGGCAAAAATTCCAGTTTGATGCTTTTGCACACATGCACACACCTTGCCATTCATCCTACTAAGTAGGATGTGAACATTGTTTATTGTCCTTTGGGAGCAGCTGTCTACCGTTATGCTAAAGTACAGATCTACAGTAGAAAAATGTGGTATGGGTGATTAGAACCCAGTGCTCTACCCCTTAGGAGTTTTAGCATGTCCTTATCTCCTAATCCCATTGCTCATGGAGAATCTCCGCTGTGCAGATCCTAGGGGGTCTCGTGTGAAAATCTTGGGCTTGTGGGGACCTCAATTTTACTCACTGGAGGAGAAAACTGGCTCCCTCCTAAGGAAAAAGGATTTTCCGGCTGGCCTGTTGGTTTCTCCAGTCATGGCCATACTCAATGTGGGTTTGTACCCTTTTAATCCAGGGGAGCTCCTAGAACCCTTCATGGTTGGAGCTGTGAATAAATCAATGACTAGCAGTAGTAAGAACAGGATCTGTAATCTTGGGCTTAAATCCTGGCTGTGCCGTCTTCTCTCTGGGTGACTGAGCAAGTCCCATAGCCCCTTGAAGTTTGAATTCTGCCATCTACAAAGGTGGAAATAGTAATAGCTCTCTTCTGGAATTGCTCTACTAGGGATCAATGAGATACTCTAAACGAATATATCTTACCCTGACTCAATAAATCTTTAATCACTTTCATAAATCTTGTAGGACAGAGTACAATTTGTCATTCCCTCCTGAAAAGGTATCCTAGTGCAAGCTTGTGCCAATGACTGTGCCCTCATTCTTCATGAGTCCGTTTGCAGAGACACATTGACTGAACCCCACAAAGGTCCTGAGGGACCTGTTTGGGAGGTCCTCATTTCATGAGACCCCAGCACCTATAGCCTAAATGAGAGTCACTCAAATACTTATGTGGGTCAGACCAAAGATTATCCAGTCCTGCTTTCACATCTGTACCCTTGAAGGGTCATGTGGCTAGCAGGTTCATTCCCAAATGAGAACACAGCTGTTCATGCCTATGTTCTCTACATACTTCTTCATGGATTGAAAATGCACCCCAGGTCTACCTGCTGTGGGGAGGACTACTCTGTTTTGTTAAACTGAGATATTTAGAGCATCAAAGTTTGACATTTATTGGGATAAAGGAGCCTAAGTATGATGTCATGGCCTCCTGCCTGCAGAGGGTCTCATGCTCAACAGAATCACATTTTTGACAGGTGAGGAAGTACAGCTTCCAGAAAGCCTCATTCATGTTGGAAGTGACATAGCAGGACTGGCACTTGTGGTCCTGCAACAAGGCCTTTGAATTAGAATTTATAGGGGAGGTGAATGGAACCAGGATTCCATATCTTCTGCACCTACTAACAACAGGTCACATTAGTAACCATTTTAGTGTCCCTCTGCATCATCTGGTGGCTCATTCAGAATATTAGAATATATCAGACCATGGCTCCTATTAATCTTAGGGCCAAGAAGAAGGAATGGGGGAGTTCGACCTTCAAATGAAGGTTTCCCACCCTACCTTGGGTTTCATGTGCACTCAGAGGCTATTTGTCAGAATTTCCTCACAGAAGAAATTACTAGGGCAGTGTTTGATGCGGATTTTATTCCACATCCTCCTGTCTCTCCATCCCACTGGGCAGCACAGAATATTTGGAGGTGGATTTCCTAAAAGGGGGATAAGAAAACAGAAGAGATGGCACTCCAAGAGTTTGTATAAGAAGGTGATCTTCACTGGGCATTTCCTGCATCTTAACAAAAGAAATTGGCAGATAGACTTTTCCTACTTGATGTTATCCTTCTTGGCCCCAATAGTTGGACTGGATTATGGAGCACATTCAAAACTGAGTTTACTCTCATAGACTTGGCTGATTATCTCATGACTCATGGCTTGCAAGGAAGCTGCAGATGCTGGACCAAACACATAGACTGTTGGGTCTCTCCTCTCTCCATAGCTTCACGTACCTGCTGGTGAGCAGCAAGTGGCTTCCTTCTCACCTATTGCATCCTCTTCCTGAAGATCCCTTAGGGAAAACACCATGGAGGGGCGTAAGTAGTGAGTAACTGAAGGCAGAGTTATCTGTCTTCAAAGTCTTCTCTACATGTTCCTTGCAAGAGGCCAAAACCCAGAATCAACAAGGATCTCAGATCTTCCCTGTATCTCTTGTAGAAACTGAGGCAACATTGCTCAAGACATACCCAGCAGTTGGATTTGTTCAGAAATGGACGCCCTGAATCCACCTGGCTACTTCTTCCTCATGTGACTCACACATCCATGGGGGCGTGTCTTCATTTCTCTTACCTGAAAACATCCACAAACTATTCTTCTTCTTCTTTTTTTTTTATTTAATTCCCTGGTTGCAAGCAGTAACAGTGAGGAATCCTTGCTTTTTCAAAACCTTCAAAGCCCTGCCGCTGTCTAGAGGCGAGTGTTCGTTCCTTCATCTCCCGACAGTTCTCGCCTCTTTGTGGGTCACCCTGGGCTTTGGTGCTTTGGGCTGGAACCAGCCTTACTTTTCATCTTTCATCTCTGACACATGGTGTTCCCCGCCAGCTCCTACTTCCTCCACCATCCATCTATCTCTATCTACCAGCCTATCTATATATATCTCCCTGTCTGTCTCTATATATCTGCGTGTCTGTGCTCAGAGTTGACAAATGCTAGCAAGATCCGTGAGACACAAGAGCTACTCTGAGTTTAATGCAGCCAGGGCTCTCAGGATCTACCTGAGATGACACACATTATAGCCTCTTCCAGACCTCCCAGGGAGAGTTTTATTAGATTTCCCGGGCTTCTGGGTAGAGATCAGGGAGAGAAGACAATGCCAATTTCTGAAGTTTCTTCAGATGATGGGATTCTTCTTTTGAGAAGTAAAATCTGGTTTAATTCGTTACTTATAGAACAGTATGCTGGGAAGTACAGGTTTAGTGATGACAAGGTCACAGCCTCACGTACCCATGGCTGCCTGGCACATTTATAGAGGCAGAGTCAGGCAGAAGACATTGCAGATTTTTGAAATCTGACTGGCTGTTGCAAACTGGCCGAGAGAAAGATGTCAGTTTTACATCACTGTGCTGAAATACCTGAGATAATCAACTTACAAGGAGAAAAGGTTTCTCTTAGCTCCTGGTTTCCAAAGTTTCATTACCTCATCAGTCATCCTAGTTGCTTTAGGATTCATGGCGAAGTAGAACTTCATGCTGGGCATGCGCAGCAAGGCAAACAGCTCCTTCTGCGGAGCCAGGAAGCAGAAAGGAAGGATCTGGGGCTCCCATGCCCTCTTTGAGGTCACTTCTGTGGTAACCCCACTCTTGCTACCAACTCCACCTGGTGAAGGTACCATCATTCCCCAGATTCCGACACCTAGGGCCTTTAGGGGACACGGACCCAAACCCTAGCACAAGCAAGGGCAGGGAACGCCATGGGGAAGACAGAGAAAGGAAAGGGGGAGAGGGACGGAAAGCTGTCGAGGCAGAGTTGGACATGAGCTGGACCAAGAGCCAGGGAAGCCATCTCTCTTACTCGCTGCTGTATCCCTGGGGTCCAGAAGAGTTCCTTGGAATATGCTAGATGTCCAGAAAATATACGTTAAGTAAAAGGATAAATTTCAGTGACTTTTTCCCCTCTGTTTTTTTCCATTTTGGCTGGGCCATTTGCTGGAAGGAATCTCCCCCCTCCTCCCACCACCCCCAGGACAATGCCATTAGGCAGGTATATCTTGGTATATTATTCTTCAGCTGGATTTCTGGTATCTTGACTATTATATGTCTTGGCGTGTTTTTAGTTGGGTTGATGTTATTTGGGGTTCTCTAGGCTTCAGTTACCTGAATGTCTGATTGTTTTCTGAGATTTGGGAAGTTTTCTGCTATTACTTCTGCCCATATTCTTTTTATATCATTTGTATTGACTCCTTCTTTCTCATTGATTCCCCTTAATCTCACGTTGTTCATTTT
>PVJA010052511.1:0-12347 GCA_004027025.1 Myocastor coypus
TCTTTTGTTTGATGGAAAGCATGACTTCTAATTTGGATTGAGCTGGAACTTTACATCATTATTAGTTCTGTCTTCTCAGATGAATTTTTAATGTTTTTAGTATAAGTTTTATCTTATTTAAAAATCATCATCTACGGAACAGGAATCAAGTTGACTATATGAAATAAGAAAAAAATTGTTGAATATATTTAATTTTAATAATTTCTTCATGAATAACACTATACTTAGGGAAAAGGCCAACACAAAATCTGTATGTGTTTTAAAATAGACCTTCAGTGGAATTTCATTGAATGAAATTCCTCTAAGCCAGGCGTGGTGGCTCATGCCTGTAATCCCAGCACTCAGGAGGCTGAGCCAGGAGGATCGGTGCAAGTTCGAGACCAACCTGGGCTACAAAAGTGAGCTCAAGGCTAGCCTGAGCTGCATATCGAGACCCTGTCTCAAAAAGACAAAAAGACAAAAAAAAAAAAAAAAAAAAAGAAAAAGAAAGAAATCCCTCTAATCTAATATCGTATTTCATTAAATGTTACTATTCTGTCAAATTTAAGCCTTCAAATAAATTTTGCCTATTTTTAGATTCTTAGTAGAACTTGCTTTTCAGGCTTTCTTACTGAAATAAAAATGGTTTTAGCCTTCTCAAGTAAACAAGTTCTGCCTCAGAAAGCATCTTAGATGTGTGTTGCTTTGTGCGGTTGTCCTAAGTTTTCTGTTTTCTTTACCCTAATTTCCTGAAATGTGTTCCAACATAACTATCTTTAAGCGGCATAGCTGGTGTTATATTTCACATTAATTCAGTCTTCAGATATGTTGTTGGCTAAGCTGTCTGTATACCTCACAAATTTCTTTGTGAAACTGGCAAAATAAGAACTCTTTCATGTTACTCTAAGACAAAGTAATGCAAAAGCCAATTAGTGTATTTGATTAACTTAGTTCCACAGCCGTACTACACACAAGCCTGGGACCATTCTAGGAAAAATTCCTTCTCTGATTCCTCTCTTGCCAATCCTATTTGTGAAAGTCATGGTGGGGAAGATAATAATTCACTTTCAAAATGCTTACTTGCTTCATTTATTGAGAGATGCTTACTTGAATAAAATCATTTATAATTTGTGCAAGAAATAAAATTAGACAAATAATTATAATTGCCAAAAATATTTTAAGACTATGTTATACATGTGAGAAATATGTTCACAGCATGACTAAACCTCATTGTTTCTAATGACATATGCCTTATAATGTAAATGAATTTATAATAATTTGGAAAATGTTTCTCCTTTTCTTAGCTACTGTAATCCTTTAAGCTTTTAAAATTACTGCCTCATTTCTTTAAAACCATGCAAGTGCTTGTGTATGACTAAAAAGTGAAAAATAGGAAGAAGCAACTGATTTTAATAGAAAGCTAATGAGCTTTTAGAATTTTGTAAATGTGTGGTTTAAGAAAGTCCAGTAATCCCAAGAAAAGTAAACATAAAAACTAAGTTTCCAACATAAAATGAGTAAGGGGGCACTGATGATTGCATTCTTTAGTTTCTTATTCTTCTGGTCTTTCATATTCATTTAGCTTTACTCACATTCATTATAAATGTCATAGGAAAATAGAAATGGGAGCAAGTTTCGTTTTATAAATAATTCTTTTACTGCCAGTGGAACAAGTAATATTTAATAATTTATTTTGACTCCCAATCATAAAGATTTATTGATTCCATCCATGGTTATATATTCTATCTCATGTTATCTACAAAACAGTTTTCAGTGTATCTAGCTATCAATTGTGAACTATTCGTCAATCTCATGTATAAAACTGAAGAAAGGTGAGAATGTATATTCAGCAAGGCTATGTTACTTGTCTGTGGTTTTAAAATTTTAATAAACAATTACTAACATTAATATATGATAGCACCATTGAATTTTTTTCAAAATTTCTAAAGAGTGTTTATAGATAATACAATGACAGTAGTTACGAAAGCTGCACATGTTTTATAAATTTCATTTTATATTTATTTATCTATCTACCATTTATTTATTTATTTATTTATTTATTTATTTACTTACTTACTTACTTATTTAGAATCAGGGGTTAAGCTCAGGACCTTGCACTTGCCAGGTGGGCACTTGAGCCCCTGAGCTATCTCCCCAGTCCCTTGTTTTGTAAATTTTAGATTGAAAATGGTAAACATATTTTGAAGCAGTTCAACATTTACCTGTATCTCTCATCGATTTGTTCTCTTTACCCAGTGAGCCAGAATTGGAGAGCTGTGAAATCCACGTTCCTGGTCACCATGGCAATTTCTTCTGCAATTCATTTATAATACATTTCTGATCCAAGGTTGAAAGACCAGAATTGTACTCACTTTTAATTTCAGGATACACTGCTCCTAATATGGGCCTATGAAGTTGAGTAAAAGGTTACTTTTCACAGTAGCGCCTCAATTAAATTGTTAGTCTCTCTTCATGGTTTCTTCTACTTTCACTCACTCAATATATTTTTCACTTTTATTGATACAAACTAGAGGGAGAATTTATATCTTTCTTCTCCACCCTATACTATTGCTATTTTAAAATTTTCATTCTGCTTTTCATTAACAATGCATTTTCAAGTAAAACATTAACAGTCTTACTGCTTTCTTTCTTTCTTTTTTTTTTTTTTTTTTTTTTTTTTTTTTTTTTTTTTTGTCTTTTTGAGACAGGGTCTTGCTATGCAGTTCAGGCTGGCCTTGAGCTCACTTTTCTAGCCCAGGCTGGTCTCGAATTCGTACCAATCCTCCTGACTCAGCCTCCCAAGTGCTGGGATTACAGGTGTGAGCCACCACGCCCAGCTCTTATTGCTTTCTTTTGCAGTTCTTAGAAGAAAAATAGATGTGTTATATAAAAAATTCTTATAGTAAGTATCACCATGGAGTTAACTCTAAATTTTTAAAGTGATGCAAGGTCATTATGTTTGATTATAAACATACCATCAGGACCATGAACTCTTACATAAAGAGTCATTTAGATTTGCATTTGAGTTCCAGTTTTGATATTCACTAGTTGGTTTACTAATGGCATATTATTAAATTTACAGGAGCTCATTGCATAATCAGTATGACTGGCCCCTTAACTCATAAAGATCAGATGAGATAATCTGCCTCCTGAATTATAAGGCCATTTGTCTGTTCATCTTCCAATGCAGGTGATCAGCATTCACCTTGCCATTTATTGGAAAAAAAAAAAAAACAGGAGTGTTGGGACTATGGATGGGAGACAACTCCACAGCAGTAAAAAAAAAAAAAAAAAATTGCCTTCAAATTTTGACGTTTCATGAGTATTTGAATGCCTTGATTGAATTTATCTTTTGATGAAGCAAAATGTATAATAGTATAAAGCAGTGGGTAACAAAGTAGGAATAGTGAGTTCTTTCCCCTGTGACACTGCCAGGACTAGGGCGCACGTGAAATCTGAACAATGGAAAACACTGCGCTTGGAGAAAACAATTGTTCTTTGTTTTCGTGTGTGAGATATCATTAGAAAATTTTTTGTTATCAAAGATTTCATGTTTTGTTGAAAAAAGCTATTTGAAAAAGTAGTGTTAGGTTTATGCTTTTCAAGCATGGTCCAATTTGAAGTTCTTGTTCTGTACATTATCAGTTTATCTTAACAGATTTTCTGATTAGAACATATTAATTCCATTACCAAATATGAAATTGATATATATATATATATTACATCTGAAAACATAAAAATCTTCAGAGACTAATTTGGTAGACAGATGAAGCAATTTATTTATTTATTTATTCATTTATTTATTTTTATGAACAGAATAAATTTATTAGGAAAAAGAAAGTTCTTGTCCAAGAGAGGAACAGGAGGGGGACCTGAGCAGATTGCCCCAGGAATGTAAAAGTAAGTTTGAAGAAATGATTATATCACTTTAACATCTTTAACAAGCACAAGGTTATAGATCAATCTCTGGTAAACAAACAAACAAGCAAACAAATAGATAAATAAACATCTGTGTAGTGAGACCCTGTAGGCCCTGCACTAAATACACTCAAAAGTAAAAAATAAAAAAATAAAAATAAACACTACAAAAAAAGGAAAATTTACAAAAGACCATGGGCAAAATAAGAAAGAAATTCACAACCATAAATCTTCTGTAATGCTCAATTTTGTCTGGTATATAAATTTATAAAGTTGAAAGATAGACCTAACAGTGAGATTATCCATTTTTATGGTAATTCATTATTTATTTAATTTGCCAATTTTTATTCATTTAATGAAAAAAAAAAGTGACAAAATAGCAATGAATCAGTTTGAAATCTGGTTAGTGGGATAGTTGCAAAGTGAGTGACTAATATAGTAATGTGTTGAGCAAGTGTACAAATGGACTAGATAATAGAGCCAATGTTTTATTGATAATTTTATACTGATAAAATTATCTATTTTATGTTCAAATATTTATATTTACATATTTTATATTGATAAAATTATGTTGATAATTTTCAGTAACTTATTTCACACAGAAACTCGAAGTAAAAGAAATATATTTTTAAAAAGTTGGATACAAAACAGTGATAGTATGAAATGATTTATAAAAATAGATTCTGATAAACTTATCAATTATATACTTTCCCAGTAATGTGGATAGCCTCATATTGTCTACGTGCTGAATTACATTATAAAAAATGGCCCTTTTGGTTTAACTGCATATGCCAAAACTTGTACAATAAATACTGACAATAATCATTCTTTTTAAGTTGTAGTGTAACCTAATTTACCAGTTCTCAAAATTGTTTATCTTAAATCTATTTACTTTCAAATATTTGAAAGTCCAAATTATTTTTCTACAGATGTACTTTATCACTAAGTTATTTAGTTAATAAGAAGCTATAAAATATTTTCATATTTCATTTCATTTAAAAACTGAAACATTTGTGTTAAGCTTTTTAATGACAAAACACATATTTTCAAAAATAATCTCCAAGCAAACAAATTAATGAAACTTCTATATTTTTTAGTGTGTGTGTTAAGGCAGTAGGATATTCACATTTCTTTCAGAATTAAAACCATCTTAACTTGCTACTTTGCTTCAGTAAATATGTGTGTAGGGCTGTGCCAGCCCCAGCCCTAGTGTGCACTTAGACAGCAATTGAGACTGGGCATGGTGGTGCGTCCCTGTAATCCCAGCTCTTGGGAGGCTGTAAACAAGTGGATCACTACAAGTCTGAGCTAACAATGAGATCCTAAACACCCTATAGATTCTTCCCTAAAACACACACACACACACACACACACACACACACACACACACACACACAGCACGTAGATAAAAGTGTATAATATTAAATGCTTTTAGGTAACTGTGAATATTCTCTTTTGATGGTTTAATCTAACTCTACATGCATCTCTTCAATCTTAGCTGAAGCACTGAGTATAAAAAATAATAATAATAAATGGTTTTGCATTATTATATTAAAAGAATTGTTCCATATCTCCATTTGAATTAAACTTTTGTCTAATATAAAAGTGCAACACACAATGAGTCAACATTCCATAAAGTAATGGTTTGCTGACTGAACTGGACTTTTCAACAGTTAGTATACTTTATTATTTTGCATAAGGAAATCACCTTTAGAACCTTATGAACAACATTCTCAGCATCTTTTGCAAACCCTGGGAAACTCTGGGCGCCAGGCTGACAGGATAAGCTGCTTATGATTTTAACTTTAAAAGCGCAAATATCATTGATGAATGTAATTTGTTTCATTGAAGTATCAGGCTTACTTATTTCTTTTGGAAAACAATTATAGAGTAAAAAGAAAAAGCAAATTCTAATAATCATAATTTTTCATTCTTTCAAATCCAAATGTTACTCTACGAAAACACAATAAATCCTGCACTCAGTTTGCTTTTTAAAAAGCACTATAAATTAGAATACATGATAAACAATTTCTACCTTGTCTCCTTCATAATGTACTCAATGGTTAATACTTAATAGAGACAACTGGTTATGCCTTTCAAGCACAGTTTGAGATGAAAAAGAAAGTCGTTTGAGAAAGCTTGGCTGTCAGAAACAGGATTGGCACGTGTATTAACACTGGCATAGTGTGTAGTCACCGCTTTGGTTCACACTACAACACTAGCAATGTTACCATGCTCGCCCCTACACTCTCAGGCCAGATGTTTCCACAGGGAAGAGAAAAATCTCAGCTCACCGCATCATGGTTGCCTTGCCTTTGCAGACAGCATGAAAGCACATCAGGACAGTGAATGCTCGTAGATACGTTTTGAGAGTCATTTCCCTAATCCGAATGTTCTCACAAGCTTTCTAAGTCAGTCCATAGAAAGGGGAGGGAGGATGGCTAATCAAGGATTATGGCCAGGGGAGTTTGGAGGGAAGGAGTGGAAGTGGAGGTGCTAAGGGAGTGAAATGCAACTGAAACTGAGAGAAATGTTGGCACTGATGAGACAGAGAGCGGAGAAATGGCTTCTGGGATGCCAGAGGCCTCGTCGTAGCGGTAGCGTGCCGAGGGATGAACCTGGGCCGAGCAGGTAGGATCCTGGTAAGTTTATTTTACAAATACAAGAAGAAGCTCAAAGTATGCCACTAGCCAGGAGAGAGGGCTTCACCTAGCATATTCAGGAAATCCTTTGCATAGAATTTTTAAGTACTTAAAAGGGAACTCAGAACGTTTTGCAAATAAATTAACCATCCTACAGAAGACTATACATACTTAATGGTGTAAATGATATAGCGTTCACACAGCGTTCATGCAGGGTCTTCCTGATTACGTTTTGGGGAATGCTATGGTTTGTGTCTCGTTGTCTCCCTAAAGCAGCGGTTCTCAACCTTTCTAAAGCCGTGATCCCACAATACAGTTCCTCATGTTATGGTGACCCCAAACCAAAAAATAATTTTGGTGGCTGTTTCAAAACTGTAATTTTGCTACAGTTATAATTTGCAATGTTAATACCTGATATGCATTATGAATCCTCATTGCTATAAATCAAACATAATTTAAACATAGTGTTTAATCGCATAAACAATAATTATATGCTGAGAAATATTTATTACTAATTCCAATAAATAACATTTCACCATGGCATAGCAGGGGTTAAAAAAGCCATCAGAAGTATGCATTTTCCGATGGCTTTAGGTGACCCCTGTGTTTTGGTCATTCGACCACCCACTGGGGTCGCAACCCACAGGTTGGGAACCGCTGCCTTAAAGCCTCATGAAGGACATGGGACAGATGCAGCTGGAGGAGCAGTAGGTGACTTAGCGGTGGGGCCAGAAGACCAAGGTGGAGCTCATGGGACTGGGCCAGAGAGATCCTCTGGGCATCATTCCTCACCCAACTCTCTGACTAGCACATCTTGTGTTAAATCTATTCCTTGCATCATGTCTGTCCCTTGAGTAAAATTCTGACTAAACCAAGGAGGTTCCTGACACCTGAAGAATACTTGCAAACATTTTCTTTATGAGCCCCAAAGGGCCCTGCCTCAGCAGACTCTAATTTGGGCTTTTTAGCTATATTTGGGGGCTTTTGTCATTATTGTCTAACAGAATAGTAACACCTATTTCTAGCTTTTGTTTTAATTTCAACTTTGTAGAGATGAATGAAATTGCCATTACAGGAAAAGAATGATGACTGTGCTTCAGGGCAGGGAGAAGGGGCTGGCCATGTGCGCCATGGTAGACATCAGGAAAGACTGCAGAGTGAAGATTCCCACAGGCCTAGGGGCCCTGCATCTGTCAAGCTGTCACCAACATGGGTCCCTTTCCTTCATGTCTATCTCAGACTACAGAAAGTGTGATTTGTGCGTGGTGGCACTCTTCCTTGTATATTCAGTATAGGAGACAGCAAGGGCCATTTCTGACAGTCAGACTAGAGGAGAATTGAGGTCTCAGGAAGTGTGACAGATGGCTGATGGCGTTGTAGCTCTGAGCCTCCTTTGGGCAGTAGGAAGTTTTCTAAGGAACAGTTTGGGTTCAATTGCCTCATTTTCTACTAAGCTCTATTGATATATTTAGATATTTTAGTTTCGTTATAATAAGTTTTATTTTTAAGCTTGTTAGGGAAAAATATTTTCACATAAATTCTTTACTCACTAAAAATATGTCTTGGCATTTATAACCTCTTACTTTATCTGTTTATTTTCCTTTTTATAACAAACCTAGCAGCTGGCTTGGATCTTAAAATTCAATCTCTCAGTTTACAAATACTTAGATCTTAGTTAAGACTGGATAGCTGGAAGACTTGTGAGGACCTAGAGTAACATTCTTACCTTAACCGGAGAACTCCACAGCAGGAAAGCAGGCTAACATGTAATTATAGTTTAAGAGTTATCTCAGTGTACAAGAAATCTTTCAAGCATTCAATTAAACATAATGTCAACTCTAATTATAACGACCATATGAATTTATTAAACAGCCAAAAGTTGTTCAGTGGGCCTGGGTGACTGTCAAGAGTTTGAGAGAAGTACTTGTTTGCCCTCCAAGTAATTCCAGGGAGGAATCCACACCACCTCACTATCTACTGGGACTAGAGCAGGCTCTACATTGTAGAAGTGGCAGTTCTTTTACTTCAAACTCAGAAATGAAAGCCAGAGCCTTTGACTGAAAGTGCCAGGTTACCTGACATCTGGGAGCCCTGGGAGCTCAACTTAACTGACAGGAGTCATGGAATAATAACAGCTCAAGTGACTGAAGGAATGAGAGGCAGGAGGGAGAGAAAAATTGCAGGCAAGAGCCCAGAAGGTAGTGGCAATATGATTAGCAAAACACTTGGCCCTCAGCAAAAGATTTCATGATGAAGACTTCTTATCTTTTGTTGTACAAGCATAAAACAACTCAGTAGATCTATCAGCACTGCTTTGCATCTGGAAGTGCCTGAAATGTTTGATCTCATGGCCAACCCATATATTTTGTGGGTCTCTGTTTTTGTTTTTTTTTTCTTTTTGTGACAGGGTCTCGCTATGCAGTTCAGGCTGGCCTTGAGCTCACTTTTGTAGCCCAGGCTGGTCTCAAACTCGTACCAATCCTCCTGCCTCAGCCTCCCAAGTGCGGGGATTACAGGCATGCACCACCACACCTGGCTGTGTGGGTCTCTTCGGAACAGCAGCTATCCTAGTGGTCTTTGACTCTTTGACTTGTGCCACAAGAAGGCAACAGGACAGTTAAGAGGAGGTAAACAGACACAAGGCTTTTCTCCCTCCTGGTGCCACTTGCCAAAAGGGAATCCTAACAGAGAAAGGGGAGCCTTTCCTTCTAGCACCCGCGCTGTGTTCCAGGGACAGCGTCTCAAAGGACCATCAGTGGTGAGTGCCCAGAACACCAGTGTACTCTCTGTCTCACCAGCCCACAGGAGGCCCAATCAGAAGGGAGAGCAAGGGAGGACAGGCAGACTTTCCCTCTACTCCTGGGGGGGGTGGGATCTGCTCAGGCCACAGAGGTCAACTGTGCTCTGGAGTCTTTGGAGTCAGGGACCGTGCTGACCACTTATAATTAGCTGTCAGGATCTTATCAGTGTTCTCAGTAGAATGCCACAAAGCAAAAGCAAAAAGTAAAGAAGGGGTGGGCTGTGTTTACCTCTTCTTGGGATACCAGACAAGCCACCAACTAAGTTATTGGAATGCTGGAGTCATGTCCTACAGTGACAAGGAATGAAACTGCTAAAGAAGGAGGTAGGGTACAAAGAAAAGATTCTCTCTCTCTCTCTCTCTCTCTCTCTCTCTCTCTCTCTCTCTCTCTCCCTCTCTCTCTCTCTCTCTCTTCCTCTTTCTCTGACTGTCTCCCCCCACCCCGCCTCTCTGTTGGAGATACAAAAGCAAAAATCTAAAGCTCCCACCCTTCAGGGGGGTTCTGAGTAGGACACCCAAGAGAACTTTTCTATGTCATTTTAAAGGATCTGTAGGGTAGGTCAGCGATGGTGTGGTCACACAATCTGTACCCCACAGGAGACTAGGTATTTTTAGGGCCCGATTTTGGGAGTGCTGATACAGATCCCATGCAGAGTCCATGTGCTCTTGAGCCAAGGTCTTTCTTGATGGTGCTGTCAGGAGGTCACAGGAAGTCAAAGGACACTGGGAAGGTTTTCTTTTTTAAGATTACTGCAGGGCAGGGGCCAGGGAGATGGTTCAGCGGTCTAAAGTGCCTGCTTAGGAAAGCTTAGGCAACCACAGGGAACGCGATTTGATCCAGAGCACCACATACTGCACCAGCTCACCCAACCCCCGCAGTCTGAGTGAGTCATAATAATAATAATAAACAAAATTAAAAGATGACTGCAGGGCAGTGTCCAACAGACTCCATGTGTGACCACCCGGCTCTCCTTCTCCAGCTTCCATCCTGCGTGCCTCATCAATCTGGTCCTGACATCATCAGGTAGTTCTTTGTAACAATAACTCAGTAATGAAACATTGCCAGGCATAGACTGTGGCCCTCCCTTCTGGAATTAGCTTGCAGGGTTCTCTCATCTTGACACCTAGAACACAATGAGAAACTTGCAGATGCAATGTGAATTTGAAAAACTAAAAGCAAAGAATGAGAGAGAAACTCTGGGTCTGCAGAGCAAGCTTGAGCTGAGTAGAACAGGAAAATAAAAGCAAAGTCAGAGTACACTCTGGAGAAACAGTGGGCCATATGAGGGGAGCTGACATCGCAAGCTCTTCTTGGGGTCCACGTCCTGTATCCTGTCCCCCTGCTGAGGATCCCTATGAGCACACCTCCATGTAGGCCTGGAGAGGTGACGGTGGGATTCCACACTTGGGTCTTGTGGCTCAGAGAAGCTCATGCTATGAAGATAAATGTCTTAGTCTACAAAGTCTCGCAATCACCACCAAGTGCAAAGTGCAAGTCATTCAATTGTGAATTTTGTGAAAGAAAGCGACATACATAAGCACATCTCAGAGGAGTGAAATGCTCAGAGCTGCGGCACCAGGGGTCAGGGGCTGTGGTCTCGCTTCATGCAGAAGGGCGTCCATGCATCCCCATCCCCTCTCCTTGGGGGCAGGAATTTGATTACGTGTCACACTTTCTCCCAGAGGGTGAGATTGATGGAGAAATGCAAATTTGAAGAAGGAAAACAGTTTTTATGGAGAAATAGAGAAATGTGGGTAGGTAAATGCAACCTGCTCAAGGAGGTACTGGGGCACAGTGCTACCTAGTTCAAAGGCAAAATCACGTTTGTTTTGGAAGGAAATCCACAAAACTTCTGGAAAATCTGCTTTCCCCAGAAGCTGCACTTTTCCTGTCCACCCCAGAAGCCTCGATCTCTTAATCTTCCCTAGGGGTCCTTTCTGCCCTTTATATAATGTCTAGGTATCCAAAGCCCTACACAGTTATCTATCACCTGAGATACCATGTGTGCATTTTTGACTGTTGGAAAAATGCCTTCCCAGGGGCACAAGCGCCTGCCTGCAAAGTGCAAGATCCTGAGTTTGATCCCCTGTTCCACAGGAAAAAAAAAAAAAAAGAGAGAGAGAGAGAGAACTTAAAGTTAAATATTGTTTACAGATATAAAATAACAAACATGAAAAATGTTTTTTTTTAAACCACAAATAATAAGGTAGAGTAATCTTAGGCGTGGTCCAGCATACCTGTAATCCCAGCATAGGAGAAGCTGAGACATGAGGGTCCCAGCTAGTCGAACAACCTGCTGGACTATATAGTGGGTTCAAATCCTGCCTACACTACCCAGGGAGTCACTGTCTCAAACAAACAAACAAAATATTAGTAAAAAGCTTGAAAGCTGTTCAGAGGGAAGTTTCACAACTGATGAACAGCAAACTATAATTTTGAACAAAATGTATTAATTTTATTAGATTTTCAGGATAAACTTGTGTATTGAAAATTCTAGTATGGATGGTGATGGCAGGAATCTTCTGTTTTCTAATGAGAACTTTTATAAACAAAATTATTTTCCTTTTTGAACATTGTCAGTTAGAAATTTGACTATCAAAATTAGAAATGCTATGTTACATGATTAATTTCTGGAAAGAATAGCATATATTTTATAGCTCATCATGTAAATTGAGGTGGCTAAAGAAAACATTCAAATAGTGCATTAGAGGAAGGGGATGCAGCAGCGGGTGGGGAGACAAGAAATAAAGCAACAAACAACTCTCAGTGAGCCGGAAAATACTGTAGTAAGGAGTAAACATTAAGAAATTTGGGAAGCCCTGGGTTTGGTCCTCAGCAACAAAAACAAAACAAAACAACAACAACAAACAAACAGAAAAAATAGATAATGTAAGATAGCTCAGTGGTCTAAAGCTCCTGCTTAGGCAAAACTTACGGATCGCAGTTTGATTCCTAGAACAACATACAGGGCAGGCTGAGCTGGCCACACACCCAGGAAGAGGAGGAG
>PVJA010052512.1:0-12376 GCA_004027025.1 Myocastor coypus
TTATTTATTTATTTCTTGTTTCAGAACCTTTATTTGTTTTATTCACTCATGTTTAAGGCCGGCTCAGCCCACCCCGAAGGCAGGGCTGGTGCAGCATGTGGTGCCGGGGATCGAACCGCGGTCCCTGAAGCCGCCCAAGCTTTCCCAAGCAGGCGCTTTAGACCGCTGAGCCATCCCGCCAGGCCCTCTTTAGCTTTGTTTTTACCAAATCATGTTCATGGTGACATCTAGGATGATTTGCTAGAAGGAGTAGTTTAAGATGTCCTTTTCTTTAAAGAGTTCACTTCCTGGGGCCAGCCAAATAGCTCAGCAGATTAAAGTGCCTGCAAGCAGACTCAAGAGGGGGTTGATCCCTCGGCCTATCCTGCCAGCCCTGCCCCTGGAGTGCGCTGAATCAGCAATTGAGACTGGGCATGGTGGCACATGTCTGTAATCCCAGATCTTGGGAGGCTATAAATAGGAGGATTGCCACAAGTCCTATCTAGGAGTGAGACCCTGAGCACTCTGTAGGCCCTTGCTTAAAATACAAATGAATAAATCAATCAATAAATAGTTCACTTCCTAAAGCTACTGGATGGCTACTGCCCCTCCTTCCCTGGATTTGTGCTCTCCAATAGGAAGCTACTGTCCCTACCTTGCTACTTTGATTGTAATTTAAACTAATTAGAAGTGACTTCAAATTCACTGTAGCTGTACTTGAAGTGCTCAGCAGCCAGAAGAAAGTGTTCTTCAGAGAGAATAAGTACAAAACACATCTATCTCGCATTAAAAAGATCCTTGTACATGTTGGCACCCTTACTGGTTCTCGAAACAAGACTGTGTGTTCGTAAGGATTCCCTGATACCAGTGTAAGTGTGGGATGCATTAAATTTTCCATGGAGTCTCTGTCACAGGCATGACAGGACACTAAAAAGTTCTAGAACCTCTGAAACATGTGTTTGAAGTTTTATCATATAAATTAGACTTTAAAGTTCTCATGTGGTAGGCAATTCAAGAGTTGAGAATCAACCCCAAATCTCTGGCTGCTCTAATCATGCCAGTTGTTACTCTTCTGAGAGACCCAGCAAAGACAAATGTAGAATCCAGATATTGGCAACACACACTATTAAGTTCACTTTTTCTTATAACCTTTACGTAAATTAAAAATTGACATTGCCATTAGTAAATAGAAGAAAACATATCATAAAATGTTTGCCTATAAAACTTTATTTCTAACAGAAATTTTCTATTTTAAAAATCCATCTCACTCTTAATTTACTTTTGCTAGGAATTTATGAAGGTGGTCTAGATGTGGAAAAGGTACAGACAGGTACAAAACGAGTAGATAGGAAGAAGAAATAAAAGGAGATTTGGTTTTCTATCATTCCTGCAAATTAAATATTTTCTCTCAAAAAAAAAAATCCTGAATTAGATCTATTTAATTGTTCTCTTATTTAAAAAATTATAAACAGCTGCTGATATTTTCCAGCTTTTCTTTCAACCACTATCCCATCTTTGTGCTTTGTAAGAAGATATTCCCAACCTTTAGGACACACTTAAAAGAAAGTAACTTTTCAGATCCATTTTTTTTTCAGCCAACATCTTTGATGCCAATAGACTGAAAGTTGGCCACTGAGTATGACCTTGAATCATGTATTGATGTCCACAGCACACCTCTGTGACATTCTGTTCTTCTAGTTAAGTAAAAGTGTCCTGCTGCAATGCAAACATGGGTGAATTTTCAAGATAGAGGAGTCTGTAGAGGAGCAGGTTAAAATGGATCCAGGGATCTTCCTCTCTGAGTCCGACGTGGTATAAAAATGAGGGGGTAGTGGCACTAATCTGCCACAGGTAGGAAGCTGTGTGTTCTTGATGACATTTTTTAAGAATTATCTGTAGTCTGGGAATTGCACTTCTGTGGAGAACAGCACACGCATAGACCCATGTTTGCGATAGCACAGTTTTTATGTGAGCTAAAACTTGCAAATAGTGCATATGTTCACCAAGCTGAACTGATAGGAAAATGTGGTATTTATACACAATGGAGGGGCACTTTGCCATAAAAGAACACTAAAATAAACTTGAGGAATTCAAAGGTGAACAAGATTGAACTTGAGGACACAACGTGGAGGAAGTCAGACTCATAGCTTAAATGTCCGATGGCTTTGCTTTGCGCGACGAACTCAAAATAAGGTATATAAATGAGGAGCAAGGTAGAGGATAGATGGATAGGCGGTGGGGAGGGGTTCAGATGCTCCCCCAGACTGCCTGCTCCACTGCTGCGAAGTACTTTCACATATCCGAGCATTCGTTTCATTTATATTGCCATTTTCTCTTAGCTCATTAAAAAGAAAGTGTTGTGCCAACATCTGTTTCTTCTTTGTAAGAGAAAATCTTTTTCTAGATGTTTCATACTCTGAATAAGTTAAGGTAATGATAAATAGCATATTAACTATTGTTATTCTCTTATTATTTTGTTGTATTGTGTCATACATAAAGTTAAATATTAAAAAGATTTACCAGCCCATGTCAACAGAAAGAAGACAGAGTTAGCTTCTGCTGGTGCTCAGTTCCTCATGACTATATACTCGTTTGTTGCCACCCATCGTGGACCTCTTCCCTCACCATTTATCTCAACATTAATTTGGGGCGGGCCAAATAGCTCAGTGGATTAAAGTGCCTGCAAGCAGGTGCAGGGCCCAGATGTTCAATCTCTGCACCTGCTGTGCCGGTCCCACCCCCTGGGGCACCATGAGTCTGCAGTTGAGACTGAGCTTGGTGGCACTCACCTGTAATCCCAGCTCTTGGGAGGGTGTGAGCACGTGGATCACTATGAGTCCGATCTACTAGTGAGACCCGGAACACCCTGCAGACCCTTCCCTAAAACACAAAAGACAAAATAAAAAATAAATAAATATTTCATTTATCATATGTTTTTCTAAAAGCATTCCAATGATCCATAGCATTATTTTTCTTCACTGAAAGACATAAAGGATAAAACTTTGAGAAAAGAAAATGCACTTGTAGCGCCTCATGTTGGGCTCAGCGCTTGACCCAAATACTTGCCCTGTCTCGTAGGATAAAAAGACCCATTAATGTGAAGGACAATGAATAAAACTCTCTGGGCGGTTAAGTTGGCTCCTGCTTTGTGGAATGAAAACTGTGTGTTGAAAATAATAGTCTGTTAGAAATAAATAAACTTTGTTAAGCATCTCTCAGTGTTTAATATAAGAAATACAAAAATATAATTATATATCTTAAACAAAATATATGATTATGTATTTTAGATATGATATATATTTTTATCATTTCTTCTGATTTTCCTTAAAGATGTACATGAATTGTATAATACAAAATTAAAATAGAAGGGAAAACTTAGAAAATGAACTTCATGTGTGTAAGGACTTAGTAGACCCTGAACATCTGCTCTTGATTTGGATCAGAAGTTTTCAGCCTAATCCTTGTTCCTGTGCAAATGTCAGTACCCACTAGGAATGCAATCTCAGAATTAAATCCAGCTCCTCGGCAGGGTGACGTCTTGTCTGCCCATGTCCTCCTCAGGCTGCTGTCAAAAGAAAAAAATTAATGTATTTGGTACAGGGTCTACGGGGTTTCCCTACGCAGCTAAGACTCGTAGTGATCTTCCTGTTTTCAGCCTCCTGACACTGGGATTACAGGCGCGCACCACCACTCCAAAACTCAGTGGCCAGTGCAGTGTCCTTGTGGGTGGGGTTGGTGTGGCACGCACTGCTGGGGATCGAGCTTCCGTCCCTGTGCTTGCTTCTGCAGGCACTTAGTCCACTGAGCTATCTCGCTGGCCCTAAGAAAGTTTTCTAAATAATCTTGCAGGTAGAGCTTTATCTGGGAAACTGAAATCTTCCCAAAAAGGTTATAGCTTGATTTGAGGATGATGAAATCAGAAAATATCCCACTGCATGTGTCTTTGTGCCTGCTTTTTGAAATACAGAATATAGAAGGGCTGGGCATCCAGATCAGTGGTGCAGGGGCCTGAGTGGAAAGCACAGAGTTCTGAGTTCAATTTCTGGCACCATAAAAGGGAGGTGGGGGTCGAGAGATAGCTCCGTAGCACAAGTGCTTCCCTGGCAAGTGTAAGGTCATGAGTTCGAACTCCTTTGCCACGAAAAAAATAAAATAATAAAATAAAATAAGACTATACAAAAAATACAGAGGTATAAGTTTTTGTGGATTTTTTTTTTCAGGCTACCTAGCCCAATCAGGGCATGACCATGCACAGCTTTTAAGTCAAAATATATCCCACAGGAAATGGGCATTTCCTTTATACTTGGAGCTCTTTATAGACACAAAGCTCTCAGAGTCGATTTGTCAGGGTGCAATGTCTAACCTAATCCTAAATCCTTGAGAAAATTCAGATTCCTGGTAGAGCTGGAAGAGTAGTGCCACTGATAGGGAAAACGTCGCCGCAGTGGGCCGTGAGATGCTGGAGCCGGGGGCCTTCCTTTTCACCTCCTCTATGCCGTTCTTCTCTGAAACCTGTTAGTTCGGTTGACCTTTTCCGGGTGATAGGTGAGGAATGTAGCTCTTTCCTTCCACTCGTGAAGTGTCCAGAGAGAGATTGTTACTGTGGTGGAAGAACAGCCACTCTAACTGAATTCCTAAGGTAAGCAGAGTCCTTCCTAGCTGCTTGGAGTAGAATAAATAGAATGCTAGGTTTATCTGCCTAGTCAAAAACAAGACTAGTGGTTAAAACCTCAACCTACAAGAAAATCCAAATAACCCCATTAAGAGGACTTGTGCTATGCTAACTGTAGTTTTCTTTTCACTGCTTGCTTTCCCTTCAGCTTAGCACTAGATGGAGGCTGAAATTCCTTATATGGTGGCCAAACAAACCCATCTATGTCTCCCGCTCCATTTAAAAACACTGCATGAAGTCTTTCCGATAGGTATTACAACACGCCTACTCTTCCATCGTACATCAATAACATCCACATCTCTTACTTTTCCATGACAAAAATAATCAACCAAAACTGTAGCCTCCCTGTGGGGCTCTTTGGACCATCTCATCCGCTCTTGCTTCGTGAACCACAACAACCCTTTCCTTTCAGGGAAAGCTTGCCACGAGGCAGAATTTTCATGTACACGTGTGTGACTTCGTGCCTCAAAGCATGTGTTTTTAACTGAAGCGGAAGCACTACAACTGTTCAGCGAAGACAGATCTCCTTGTGAGATTCATTTCTGCAGGCATTTACATGACAGATACAAAGTTTCCTGCCCCAGTGCTGAGATGGCATCAGCACCGCCTCCTCTATGCACTGGTCTCTGTTCCACCCATCATAATTCCTTTACGGCACGTATTTTTGTTTTCTAGATGCATGCAGAACACAGCAGATGGCCCTTCTGAAGTGGTGGAGGATTACCTCTGTGACCCAGAGGAGATGCCCCTGGGCTCTCGAGAGTGCAAATTGCCTTGCCCTGAGGACTGCGTAATATCCGAATGGGGTCCCTGGACCCTTTGTGCTTTGGTGAGATAATTCAGCCTTCTACTGATGTGTAGTTTGCTTGACTCCTTGCCAGGCTTGAAAGGCATTAAAAGAAATGATCACATCTATGTAAAATCTATGTGTGAACCCAGTTTGCCTATGTGAAGCGTGGATTCTTGGACAGGTCACTTTGTCGTGGTGCTACAGCTCTGCCTCTTGCAAGGCTTGTGCCCCAGCCCAGAACACACAATGCCTTCAGCGGGATTTGCAATGATAAAAACTGTAGTGCTTAGAATTAGATTCCCTTGAATGAGAGAGAAAAAGAATGATGCTCTAGTAAAATCATTTTAAGAGTGTTAGTTTTATTATCGTCGATTCCATTTTCCCCAGCCCATATAGTAGGAATAATTCCCCATACTATAGGAGCACAGCGGCAGCAGTATTCACACTGAAAGGCAAAGGATGCTGGGTAAAATTCTAAGGAGAATGAAGAGCGATGCACACCACTGATCCTCCCTCCACTCACTGCCTGCCCCTGGGCCTGGAAATGCAGTGCAGAGCTTCAAGATTCTGAAGCTCTGGATTTCAATGGTAGCAGGAGCTGTGCCAAGGGATTCTGGGAAGGATATCACTTGAAACACCCATGGAGACTTAAGTGAAAAATTGACTTATCCTTCATACTCCCATAAATATGTGCCTTTTAACACCACATGGAAACCATGGGAAAATTTTGTCTGACATGGAACTTACTCGCTAAAATGCTCTATAGAAGAACGTTAAGGAAAAGTCTAGAGTATCTGTTTCTAAAGAGAAATTGCTTCAAAGATGTTGACTAGAAACAAGCAACACAAGACAGCTGAAACAAAATGGGCCTGGTGCCTGACTCTACAGCAGGCTGAGTGCAGAGCAAAACCAGCTTTTTCACAAGAGCATCTGCCTTTAGTTTTCTTGTGTTGCTGAGACTCCATACCCAACACCCAAAGTTAAAGGAGGAGAATAGCAGTTAGCTCACAGTTGGTCCAACTTGCAGTCCGCTGTTGGCTGAGTCCAGGCCAGGGTGGTGTAGCAGACAGGTATCACAGTGGAGAAAGGGTACCTGGCGGGAGGACCTAGCATAGCACAAGGGGCGCGCACAGCAGCCACAGCTTAACCCCAGCGCCTTTGATCTTAGCATTGCACCGTGAGCCAAACCCAGCATCACACGTTCTAGATCCAGCCCCCTCTGAAAAGCCCCATGGATGACTGCATGAGGCCTTGGCGTGGTGGGAGACATCTAAGCCCAGGCCATGACAGCGGCCACATGGATTTCTCTTCCAGTGCTATTCTGTTGCATTTAAGCTTATGCCAAGAGTGGAGTCACCATCTATAGTGTCCATGTCTATAACTGATAGATTCTTTCCTTTTTCATTTCTTACTGATACAGATTCAGTTGCAAAAAGATTCCATTTTTATAAAATGGGGACTGTTGAATCTAGCTGCTTCCTAAATGCATTAATGAGATTCTAATAAGAACCACTATGATGTAATTATGCCCGTATTCTTTCTGTTTTAAAAGACCAAGGAGAAGCATTTTAGAAAAAATAATTGTAATTCCTAAGTGTAAAAGAGAGTTAGTGAAATACATGTTATCAGCCAGGCATGGTCATGCCTGCTTAAATCCCAGCATTCAGGAGGGTGACATAGGAGGATTGTTGTGAGTTCAAGACTAATCAGGGCTACGAATTGAGCTCAAGGCCAGCGAGATAAGAGACAGACACAGGAATAAACAGAGACAAAGAGACAGAGACAGGGAGAGGGGAGAGAGAGACAGGCAGAGACAGCAACAGAGATAGAGACAGAGACACATGCACATACACACACACACGCACAGAAACAGAGAGACAGAGACATACCCAGAGAGAGATAGATACAGGCAGAGACAGAGAAACAGAGATAGAAACAGAGAAACTGGGAGACAGAGAGAAAGGGGAAAGGGGGAGAGAGAGACAGAGACAGAGAGAGAAAAGAGAGGAGAGAGAGATGGGAGAGAGGAGAGAAGAGACAGGGAGAGAGATTGTCTTCCTGTCAGTTTGCCAAAGAAGTATTTGGAAGAACAACAAAACTCAGTTGAATGATTACGCTGCTTGGTTTATATGTCACCTTTAGTTCAACTTCTTCCATTAGCTTTGACGTCTAAGAACAGCACTGGGAACACAGAAGATCCGCACGGATCAGTGAGATGCGTGCCGGCATGCAGACACAGAAGCCTCTCGACTCACACCGAGAACGGAGCACTATCATAAATATATAATTCACATTCTAGAAGAATAGCAAAGGTCATTTCAGGATGTGGCCAAAGTACAGTAAGGTACAGAGCAGACAGAATCTATTCTTTAGGCTTAAAAATGTCCAAGAAGACGCGTATGCCCTTATCTGCTTCCTGCCTTAGAGAACTACCATTTTCAAAGACTGAATCAGGGAGAAAATGGCAGCCCGATTTTTTCAGGTGCTAATTGTAAGAAGTGCATAGATGTGTATGCATTAAGAAAATAAAGTTCATTAATACCTAGGTAATGATTTAAAATTACTCTTAAAAAGATTTTCCTAGTGAAAGAAAATATATGCATAATTTCCATTAAGAAATTAGCATTATACAGTAGCAAACACACCCTTAATATCTGTTGGTGTGTGTGTTGGTATTTGGCAGATGAAATCTTACACTTCTTATAACTAGACGGAACTTTGCCATCTGAGCTAACACCTTCATTTTATGCATGAAAAAGCTGAAGTATAATCAGATTAACTGACTTGCTCGAGTTAGCCAGCGGGCCAAATGTTGTAACTACTGCTCCAGCACGGTGCCTCATGGCCTCGCTGTTGTGTGGCTAAGAGTTCACCTTTCTGAGGAGTCCTCTTGTTCTCTGTAAGCCTTGTGATCAAAGCAGCTACCGGCAAAGGTCAGCAGATCCTGTCCGACAGCCTGATGATGAAGGAAGAGCCTGCCCCGACGCCATTGAAAAGGAACCCTGTATCCTGAACAGAAACTGCTTCCACTACGACTACAACGTGACAGGTGGGTGGAAAGCGGTCTCCCCACCCCCAGATCTAAAGGCCAGATCTCAGGTCTCTCTGCCCTGAGATATCTGTATCAATATAGCTGTTCTCCTTCTGTGTGCTTTTTGGACCTGGAACTTATGTTCTAGAAATAACTATTTATTGAACAACAGAAACATTTATCTGTTCTATTTTTATCCAACTTGAAGATATGAAGGATAAAAATCTCAACAGACAGTGACCCATAAAGTAGGTTGTGAATATCCTAGGTTATTGTATTTGTTTTTTGGTTGTTGTTGTTTTGTTTTGTTTTGTTTTTTCTTTTTAAGACAGAGTCTCGCTATGCAGTTGAGGCTGGCCTTGAGCTCACTTTTGTAGCCCAGGCTGGTCTCGAACTCACACCAATCCTCCTGCCTCAGCCTCGCAAGTGCTAGGATTACAGGCATGCACCACCACGCCCGGCTAGGTTATCGTATTTGAAACATCATCCAGATTTGGAAAGGTATAAATGAACGAAGTATTTTTAACACAAAGTCCAAGCTCATTGAAAGATGTCTCTCTCTGTCAGACATGTAGTTGCTACAACACACTGAGACAACAGTTCTTGGGGTATGGGTAGTTGAGAGGGATAGCTAGTTTGCTACAAAATCATCAGCAGTCTTAAATTGGGCAAATGTTATAAATCAATGTTATGAAAACTAGAGAAAAATATGTGTTTTTCAGAAAACCAAGCTTATTATAAATTTCTTTTCACTCTAAAACCTATTCAAAATCTGTTAATGCTTTATATACAACAAGAAAATGTTGCATAGCTTCATATGGTTTGGGACAAGGCCAAAGATAATTTTAGAATTTGACAAGCGCAGTGATGTCACAGTCATATTGATTTTTTGTTTCTTTTGATTTTCCTCTTCAATTTTTTTTCATGACACCAAAGACATCAAAATTCTCTGTGACATGCTGCTTTAGCCTGGATAAAAGATGAAAAAAATTATTTTCTAAAAAACATAAAGGGATGAAGTACTGTGCCTAAAATTATTTTGTATTTAAAGCATTCTAAACATGAATAATTAATAAAAATAGGTACTTTTATTAGAATATGGCTACATAAACCACCACCCATAAGAAGCAGTGGTGCTTTTGCTAAAACAGAAGGAACGCTAAAAATGTAAATTCTACCTTTATTAGAAAAAATATTTCAGTGACATTGATCTGGGGGCCCAAGTCATGTTTCCAGCATCACCAAGCAGCTAGCTAGCAAGCTTGTCAAGTACACATCTGCCTCGAGCAATAATCCTTGCGGCTCTGTGCAAGCCCAGCAGTTCTTCTGGCCTCCCGGTCTGGTCAAAGCTGGGGCCCGTATGCTCTGTGTGGGGGATGATTGATTGCAGGGCTTATGAAGCAGGTTTGCGTTAAGCTTGGGATTCAGGTCACCAGAGCTTCATTTGAAACCTGCTCGGTGCACAGCCCTCTGCTCTCACGGGCTTCCTCCCTGGCAGACTGGAGCACGTGTCAGCTGAGTGAGAAGGCCATCTGCGGAAACGGCGTGAAGACGAGGATGCTGGACTGCGTCCGGAGTGACGGCAAATCCGTGGACCTGAAATACTGTGAAGAGGTGGGTGCCTCGCAGCTTGGTGAGGAAACTTTCCTAACAGTTTCCTGTTGGACCTAGCTACCCGTGCCCCACGCAGCTCGCTGTGGCAGATGTTTTCTGTGCTGTTCACGAGCCTCCTCGCACTGGCCTGGAAAGGGCAGCATGCAACACTGCTGTTTTGCACACATAATTTCCTGTATTCTCCTCTGCTTGGAGCCCAGAGCTCTGCTAATGAGCCTATTTCCAAAGAAATGCTCTTGATAAAATGAGCAATCAAGGTGAATTGAGGCAATAAATCTTAATCATCTTTTGTCATTTGATGTGAATTTTTGCAATGCCCGGGACACCTGCCATGATCCATCATTTATTCTCTCTGTTGTTAAACATCGATCGCCTGTGCTTTAGTAACAGATTTTGATATTAAGATCTAGTTCCCAGCTATGACAGTTCAAGTGCTTAGATCTGGAGAATACAGCTTGAAATCCAAACAAAGAGACAAAACCTGCTGTTACTGCATTTTAGGTATAGGGAATTAGAGTTGTTAATTCTCCAACTGAGAAATGGAATGTCATAGTTCTAGCTGAACCTGTCTAATACAAGAAAAAATGGCCTTCCTTAGTTTCCAGGAAGATACACTTTATGTTTTAAAAATCTCACCTGATTTCCATATCAGAAAGGCATTTATATTCCTGACAAGTTTTGCTTCAGGTACGTCTGAGGCCACTGGGTCAAATTTAAACCAACAGAAGCAGAAACTTCCATAGATCTGGAGTAGACTGGTGGAAGTTTATCACTTCATGACAGAGCCCCACAGATGCGGGTACCACGAGTCCTCCACAGATTGTGGGTGTTGCTGTCAGCCCAGAGCAAACTGCCCCAACTCTTAAGGAAAAAGTGTAGATGGAAATATTTTAATGCACTGAATGCCTTTAGCATACGCACCTTTACGTTCATGGGGCAGAGCTCTCAGATGTGCTGAAAACATCTGGTAGCTTAGCTAATAGATCCTTCCCAGGGCAATCTTGCACCATTTAGTTAACTCTTACTTTGGGTTAAAGCAATTTGTTTCACAACTGAACCATGTTGGTTTTGAAGACAAGAACATTACAGTAGTTTAACAAATAACATAGTAAGATAGTGTCGGGAGCACTTCCTGGGATCTGCTCCTATTCGGCAAATGCACACATGAATGCCACCTTGGACCAAAGAAAACGGAAAATGAGTAGTTCTCAGAGCAGTTTGACAGCTGAACCCAAATCATACAAGGCCAATTTTAAGCTATTTCCTATGACTAAAGCGATAAGCTATAACTAGGATCACGGGTTCGAGGGAAATAGTTTCCAATAAACTACATAAGGCAAGCAAGATAGCTCAGTGGACTAAGAACCTGCTTAGGCAAGCACAGGGACCGGGGTTCTATCCCTGGCAACATGTGCTACACCAGCCCTGCCCCTAGGATGTGCAGAGCTAGTGGCCGAGTCCAGGTGTGGTGGCACACGGCTATAATCCCAGCTCTTGGGAGGCTGTAAACAGGCAGATCACTATGAGTCCGATCTAGTAGTGAGACCCTAAACACCCTGTAGACCCTTCCCTAAACATATATATATATATATATATATATATATATATATATATATATATTCAGTAGATGAACTTGAAACCTGACTTAAGACTTAAATTTTTAAAGTAGGACATGTAAATTATAAACAATGAAACCTAAACTCCAATAAAATGGCAAACCTAACAACAAAATAACTCAATTTCATTACGATTAGCTGCTAAGATCAGTTTTAGAAGAGAAAATATTTATTTTAAAATGTATATAACACATTCATTATCCAAAACACTCCGAGATGCACTTCCTTTGGAGAAAGACAGCTTCAGATCTCTGAGACATGACAGTACTGGAGGTTTGGTGAATGCTGAGCCCCTTCTGAACAGCTGAGCTCCACCCCCGGCCCCACGGTTAACACTGGACACGGGTCTTAGTCTTGAGCAGTAACTTGCGGTTGAAGTCTTCCCCGTTTCCTTTTCTGTTCAACTTGTAAGGCAGCCAGTCATATCCTGAAGGTATAATTATGGACCTGTCTACGGATTATATTCTTGTCTTTCAACTAATCGAGAGTGGTGAAGCCTATGCGTACTTTTGCTCATCGTTTACTAAAAATTATTCCATAACACTTAAGTATATTCAGGCAGTGGGCCCCTCCGCTCACCCAGTGCCCTCCTCTGGGGCACTCCTGGTGGAGCCGTGATAGCTCTGTGTGTGACAGCTTGGCTCTCTTCCCTCCCTCCCTCCCTCCCTCCCCCC
>PVJA010052513.1:0-12348 GCA_004027025.1 Myocastor coypus
TTGTTGTTGTTGTTGTTGTGTATTTGTTGTGACAGGGTTTCACTATGCAGTTCAGGCTAGTCTTGAACTCATTATGTAGCTCAGGCTAGTCTCTTGCCTCAGCCTCCTGAGTGTTGGGATTACAGACAAGTGCCACCATGCCTAATTTACACTGATTTTAAAAAGTCAACATCAAACAAAATGAACTGAGAAAAAAAAACATAGTTTTAAAATTATTTTTATATATCACATATACAAAACTTGGGACAGCCAGATTGCCCAGGGATTAAAGTACCTGCTTAGACAGAGCGCAGCAGCCAGGGTTTTGATCTCCGACATGCAGTGCCAGCCTCACCCCTAGGGAGCACTGAGACAGCTGTTGAGACTGGGCATGGTGGCATGCACCTGTAATCCCAGACTTGGGAGGCTGAAACCAGGAGGATCACTAGGAGTCCAATATCTGTAGTGAGACTATGTAGACCCTATCGCAAATATATTAATATATATATATATATACACAGAACTTGTGTATACAAGTATGTGTGGCTGATATTGTGATTCAGCATACATGAAATGATTTCCAAAGCCCGTCACCATTATCCTGTGTCTATCAATATATATTTTAAGCCGGGTGTGGTGGCGCACACCTGTAATCCCAGCACTCGGGAGGCTGAGGCAGGAGGATTGGTGTGAGTTCGAGACCAGCCTGGGCTACAAAAGTGAGCTCAAGGCCAGTCTGAACTGCATAGCGAGACCCTGTCTCAAAAAGACAAAAAATATATATATATATATTTTTTTTATTATATATTCTATGATACTTTATCAATGGACACAATGCAAGTGTGTAATCACTGATGTTCTTTTCTGGTGGCATGAAGTACACACGGACAGACAGAGATTTTCTGTGCTTTTACAGTATCTCTAATTACTTTATGGATCATTGTTTAAATCATAATGAGAAAAAAGAAGTAAACTACTTTGTTCACCTCCTTTCAAATTTGAGGAGAATTGGTTTTTCTTGCAAGAATTTTTTTTTTTGTTTGTTTGTTTGTTTATTTTTATGGCCAGCTCAGCCTGCCCTGAGGGCAGGACTGGCGCAGCATGTGGTGCTGGGGATCGAACCGTGGTTCCTGCAGCCGCCTGCAGGCGCTTTAGACCACTGAGCCATCCTGCTGGGCCCAGAATTGGTTTTTCTTGAGGAAGAAGACATTCGTTTAATATTTTAAATGTAACCCTAGTAAATGAAATCAGTTCTCCCTAAAATATCTTGTACGTACATGCCTTGAAACTATTGAATTAACAGCAATAATTATACTAATATCTGTACTTCAGGCCTCATGGTAAAGATAAGGAGGTTTCCTTTTTTTAAAACATATACAAATAAAGAAGTGCATTAAAAATGTTAGTCTCCCTCTCACAGAGTCAAATATCACTAAATGGATTACTTTTGACTTAATATTCAGGACTACCTGTTTATTTGTTTATGGGTCTCCTGTCTGTAGGGCAACAAGAATTGCAGCACACATCACAAGCAAGTAACCATTAAGAAAAAGGTGCTTCTCACACAAGAAAGCATATCTGACTCTTAAGCATGTCCTGGTAGCAGAGATCTCAAATGCTTTAAAAGAAAAAGTCTTATTTCCAGTAAACAAAACCACTCTGAAAGTGTGTTTACCAAATGCAATAAGGCCACTTGTGCCCACACATGTAAAATTTTCACCCTTTGAAAGTGTGTCTAGGGTCTTATAAAGTACAGATCCGTATGAAGATGTCTCACTTTTATTTCTCTGGAAAGCTGAGATGGAAGTTTAATGAAGTTTGGAAGGAGGACCAGTGAAAGCTTTTATTGACTGTTTCTGTTACCCTGAAGAACATGTAATCTTTCAGTAGGTGGATAAAATTACTACACTCAAAACGAACACTGAGGTTTAGTTCAGCAAGAAGCAATAAAAGTCCATATTTCCAGATTTTCAATTAAGGAAAAAGATAAAAGCAGCAAATATTTTACTTCAAAAAATTAGAAAAGTACTGATTACCATGTTGCCTGCAGAGTGAAATACCCATTACTTAATATATATATATATATATATATATATATATATATATATATATCAGGCTTTAAACTGAGAGTTTTTCACTAATTACACTTAAAAACTGTTACAAATTATGACTTTCAGAAAATTTCAGATACAAAGCAAATTGTACTGCTGAATAAAGCAATAATAATGTGATTATTTTGGTGCCATAGTGAACTACTTGGTGGTGAGACTAACATGTGCCCATCTTTTTTTCTCCTGTCTGTTCCCTTATTTTATATTATAACTTGGTTTTTATTTTTTTAATTTAAAAATTTAACCACATGCCATGTTGGACCTGCTCTGGGGTAATGAGCCAGCCATGAACACAGGCCATGATGGAGCACAAAATCCTGGTGCTGGGGAAACTGAAAACAGGAGGACAACCAGCAGTCTGAGCTACGTAGTAAGACCCTGTATCAAATACATTTAAAAAATAAACTTTACAAGTTACCAATGTAAGCTCTACATAGAGTCTACATGGATAGGTGGTCTGCACTACCACATAAATATGATTTTTCTAAAATTCTAGGTTTGAATGGAGAGAGTAAGAGGATGAACTGAGCCAAAACACTATTGCAATTTCTGCAGACTTAGACCACTGAGAAAGGGATTGTGGGATAGACAGTCATCTGAATATATGAACACAAAAGGATAGATAACTTGCTTCATGAAAATATAGCTCATGAATTAAAAGGACCTAGATCAAGCTTCTGTACAAACTTAGTATGCTACCTAGAAGTAGTAAATGTAGAATTATGGAGTGCCTGGAAAATTAAATAAAAAATAATCTGAATTTTTGTTTTAAGATCTCCCTTTGAGACAGATCTGAAATGTTTACAGACTCAAGAAAAAATGACCAGCTCAAAACATAAATGAATTGCTGATATGGGGAAATCAATCAGAACTAGAATATTTTTCCTCTTCAGCTATGATGTACAGAAACTCGTGTGTGTGTGTGTGTGTGTGTGTGTGTGTGTGTGTGTGAGAGAGAGAGAGAGAGAGAGAGAGAGAGAGAGAGATTTATTAGAAATCTAGTTAACGGTCCTACTAGATTATAAACAAAAAATATTAGTAGTAATATACCCTTGGTAGGTACCATGTATAATTTGTATTTTCTACTTGCTTCTGTCACTATATTTTATAATATTTCCTTTAAATAAACATAAATTAGATTTAAAGCTAAATATATGGCCATAAAGATCACTAGCACTGTGCTCCTTATGGTAGATACAAAATTACTTTTAGTAAATAGATGTTTACAAAATTAAAAATAAAATTTCTGTGGTCACATCAAGACTTAGAGGAAATCAAAAGTAATGGGCATATATATATATATATATATTTTTTGGAATTGTCAACAGTAGCTCTAGTAATGTAATTCAATTTTATTTGCTTGGAAAAAATAAAAAAATAGAATTAATACAATCATATCTGGCTTTATAGTAATCATCAGGAGATGTTTTCATCTTTCATCAAGAAAAAAAATCAAAAGCCAGTGCAGGAACCAGGGAGATAGCTTGGTAGTCTAAGTGACTGTCTGGCAATCACAGGACCTGGGTTTGATCCCCAGTACTACATGCCATATCTGACTCAGAACCTTGCACTGTGCCAGCCACCAAAAACGGGGTGGTGGCACCATCTGTAATCCCAGTGCTGGAGAGGCTGAGACAGCTACATTGAAGCTAGAAGTCTGAGCTGCGTATAGAGACTCTATACCAAATAAATAAATAAATGACAAATAAAGTTTTTTTTTTTTAAGCCATTTTTTAAAAAGCCATTTCACATAGTGAAGCAATCCCTTCTTTAGAGAAGTCTTTGGCAAACTGTCAATCAATTAGGGTCAATAAATGTTTATGCTAATAAAATAACCAAAATCTTAATGATAAAGACTTAGCAAGGTTATCAATTAATGAGGGTGGAAATAACTTAACCACTGTCTCCAAGTTAATAATAATCAGTTAGTTTGCTAGGTCTTTCATAGTACTACACACATTTCTGTAATGGTGAGAGCCTGACAAATCTAACCTGATAAATACATATGTACAACATCATCCTAATGCAGTGACTTAATTTGAAGAGAAGACATCCTTTGTTCTGAAGCTTTTCTGGTATCAGATAGGGTCTCATATTTCATTTTAATAGGAAACAAGAAACCACCCTTCCTGGGTAAATATGTCATATTAAATTATGTCCAGCACTATTCTTTCCTTTCTTTCTTTTTTTCTTCTTTTTTCTGGAACCAGGGATTGAGCTCATGCCCTTGTGCTCTTCAGGCAAGCACTATCTTCCCAGCCCTGCCAGCATTATTCTTTAGTGAACTTTATTACCTATATCCAGTTATTGCTGAAAAGATCACACATCCTTGGAATAAAAGATTAATTCTTCTTCATTAAAATGGAAACATAAATATAGAAATAAAAAAATTACAGAGTGGAAGGACATTTAATGGGATTGAGGGAATGAGGGGTTGAGAGAATTCACAATTGTAAGATAAATACACTTATAAGAACTCGTGTATTACAAGATGATTATAGCTAATAATGATGTACCAAACCCTTGAAATTTGCGAGCAGAGTAGATCTCAAGTGGTTTTAATGCACACTCATGCACACATAGAGATAAGGCAATTACATGAGATCATAAATACCTTCGTATTTTTGATGTTGGCAGTTACTTTACAGTATATATACATTCATCAACGTGGCTCATTATATGCTTTAAATAAGACCATTTTTCTCTTTCTAATGCATTTCAGTAAAAGTGAAACACCTGATGACATGTAAAAATATAGAAGGTATTTCATCAGGAGGAATAAAGAGAAATATTTGTGTGAATCTCAGTGGTTGTATCACTGTAATTTAGGCCAAAATGTTAGAAAAAGAAGCATTCAACATTAGAAAATTGTAGGGCTTATATAAGTTAATTGCTAAAGAAAAATGACCAAATCATTAATTAGTATTTCTTAATTTCCAGTCTACCTGATTTCATAACAACTCTTTACATAGTCAAGACGTGAATCTGAGTGTCAATATCTGATTCTAGTGGAAGGAGTGCAAATAGACTTGTAAAGAAAAAATATGGGCAGAGTAAGGAGAGCTAGCAGAAAGACAGTGACATGGAAGGTTTTGCTCTTTGTGCAGACAATTTCTATTTTCTCTGACTCACTTAAATATAATGTTAATCTTCAACTGCTGTGGCCTGAAAGTGTTCCTTTTGTTTAACATACAACAGTAAATATAAATAACATACAACAACAGTGGAACATTCTGCATTCTGAAAGGCATAAACAAACAAGCCAAATCCTTCAAGGGAATGCTTGCAGGTACATAATTAGTAATCATCACTAACTCTTTTATTATGCATTTGTACTTTGAAAAAAAAAAAAAGACAAAAATCTATTTTTAGAATATTCAAATGTCCCAAATTAAAAGAACCAGAAATTTCCCCAATGTTTTGTTAGACTCTAAAACTTAGTTTTTCTCACTTTACAGCTTTGTTATAGATAAGCTATCATTAAGCTATCCAACATTTCATGGTTCAAGTAAATTTAACCCAGTCAGTAGATTGCTATATATTACTTGAATTTTGTTTATCTAATACACGAAATCTAAGCAGAGAATATATGTGGGAAAATATCAATTTAAAAACTGGCAAGAGTTATTTATCTCAAAGTACATGTGCCATATGGCTGTTTTGTACTAAGCTAATGTGTTATGTTTAAACCATCCTCTTCTAGGTAGAAACAGGAATTCAAGATGAATATGCATATACAACTTAGCAAGTATTAGGGTTGTGCAGAATTCTTATAGAGCAGAGTAGGGAAAGAATGATAAATTATACTTGTTTATTTCACAAACAATGGGTGAAGCCCAATCTGAAATTCTAAGTCAAATCAATGCAGTGATTTTAATGCCATTTCCTGAGAACACATATTCATATCCCTCCTCTGATAAACATTGCTATCTACATTCAGACTACCTAGGTAATTTGAATACAAGCAGACATATAAAATACAAGCTCAATATGAGCACATGCCATGCAATCCCTTATATTAGTAATGTTATTCATTAGACACCACAGAAAAAATTATAATTTGAGTATATCCTTTGACAGTGAATAAATAATTCATTTCACTACATTCTTCACAGAATTACTGTTAGTAGACATCAACTTTCTTTTATTTACTGTGATTATTAAACTTTAATAACTTTACAGATTAGCCCCTAAATCTCTTAGGATCTGCTGACATACTTGTCCAAATGAAGGAAAGCATTTACAGAGGAACCTGATTTTTCTCATGAAAGAGGCTCTGTTTTGAGGAAATACATGTGTGTAATGTCCTATTTCATTTAATCATCCCTCAGTAAATCAATGACTAAATGACACAGGCTGATATTTCCTTTTACTATCCCATTTTATTTGCAAAATATCATTAGCACATATCTTAAATTAAAAACATATGTAATTGAAATCTTCACAGTCAACCCAAACCTACTTTCATGTCTTCTTTTTCTTGATGGTTAGTTTGACTTTTCTAACTGCCCACCTTAAAGACAACAACACCAAAAAATGCCTAGGGTACTCCTGTTCTTTTCTCTTGCCTTATTTCACCTAATCTCCCGGGTCTCTAATTCTAAAATATGTGTAGAACCCTGTGAGCCTGCTGTCCCTCCACTGTCAGCCCTACCATCCCTGGACTCTAACCACCCCTTGTCTGGTTCCCCTGGCTTCCAATTTTCTCCGTCCAAATCATGCCCCGTGAAACCATAACCCTTTTAAACAGGAAACTTATATTTCCTTTAACACTTTCCAGTCACCCTCCCCCTTGCATTATCCTGATAGTAAAAAGTTTAAAATGTTTTTAAGGCCCCCAGAGCTCTCATTGCCAAGAGTCTCATGAACTATTCCACTTGGGAAAAAAAAAAAAAAAAAACTCACACGCCTTAATCTCCTGTACTTTTCTCTTACCTCCTGTATCCGCTGTGGTCTAGACAATACACAAATCACTACTTAGATGACACATGTTTTAGGAATTACGCAAAAGCTTTCTGCTTTCCTGAAAATAGTATCTCGGCTTGTCTGAATGACACAAGCCTTGCACTTTCCTGTCCAGACACCAAATCCGACCTTCTCTCTGAGTCTATGGCTTCGCTTGTTGGCTCAGGTTTACCAAATTCCCTTCTGTGTCAGCATTAGTGAAACATGTTTCCTTATTATGAATTATTCTCCAGATACCTGTATGCCTACTTTATCATCCTTATTTTAACTCAGACCACTTTTCTCGTCTGTGAAAAGGTTTCTCAACAATGTATAATGTACTCTTTCATTAGCTTTCTCTTCTGTCAGTTTCCTTAATGAAACGGATTGCATTATTTCCTTGACTTAGCAATCTTTTCTCTGTCTCATCACTAGTAACTTCAACATCTATACCAGTGCTGAACGTGTAAAGGAACCCAAGAAAGTGCCACAGCTCAGTTGAAATGAACTGCAGTTTCAATGTCCTTTCTCTTTATATTTTTGTAACTTTTCTTTCTCAGTGTATGTATGTTTTCTTTCTTTCTTTCTTTATTATTTTTCTTGCTCACTATTGTGTGACCACATCGTAGAACAATGTCTAACAACTGGTATGTGCAAACTACACTGTGATGGAATAAAAATCCAAAAGGCTTTTAAACTCCATAATTAGTTGATTTGGAGTATGTCTTATTTGAGGGCTGTAGGATTTTATGGCACAAAAATCAGTTGCCATTCTGACTTTGAACGTATTCTAATTTTGTGTTAGAGATGACCTAATACTGTAGGATTAGTACTTGTTTTTGTCATTCATTTTAAGGTTAGAGGAGCTGATCTTCATGAGTCCTGGATGAGACGCCATGAAAATACTCTTGATAGTGCATGTTTTATTTCCAAATGCCAAGGGCAGTGTACTTGTAATTAACGATGATTTTTCCCTCCAATTATAGCATCTCTTGCAGTTGAAAATCCAGTACATGTGATGTGATACTGTGCAGACTACTGCTGTTCTGGGCACTGCTTCCTATGTGGGGAAAGGCTGCTCTCCCTCCCAGCTTATGCTCGACTCTGTCCCACTCATCACTTTTACATGGCTTCAGAAAGGGAAAAGTAACCTGCAAGAGCAGTTGCTTCCAGTTCATCTACACATTTTAGTAACAGAAATTGTCAAAACACCCTGATCAGCTCTCTGACTCCCTTTATATCTTGCCTCAGAGAATTTTATTTTAGGTAGATGGTCAATTGAACCTCTCAGAAACAGCTACTTAAAAACTGTTAAATGTGTATTTGCTTAGAAACATGATGGCTACCTATTGTTAAACCCAAAAACAAAAATATGAAAAAAAAACAGCATGCAAAATATGAGTCAGTTTGAGTTGTTACTGATGTGTTCATGGTTACTTCTGAGTGGTGTAGTAGGAACTTTTAGATAAGGATGAGTAGGTAAATTCTAAATATATTAGAAACCGTACATTGAATATGTTGTGTATGCATTTACTTGAGAAGCAAATTTTGAAACAGAACACAGAGGCAAGGTTTGGTGACTTACATCTGTAATCCCAGCATTCAGATATTTGAAGCACAGCAAGACCCTACAAAAACACAACGAAGCAAAATTTCAAGGATGCACAGAGCCAGTGCTCCTTGTCCTTCTTTAACATTTGACTAAAAAACAAGCTGCCTTAATTTTAAAAAGGTTTAATACACGTAACCACCTTTTGTCACTCAGCAGAGTCCAAAAATAGTGTTCCAGTCAAAAACTACATGGTGACTGCAAGTGACACCCTGACAGTGCAGGGGCAGCTCCCCTGTTTCTACAAGGATTCCGCCGCATCAGCTGAGAGAGCAGAACAACCGTGGCTGAGACCTGGTTTGCTTTCTGAGCACACAGCCCTCACTTCCGTGAAATTGCTTTTATCGTTGTACCTTAGCCACATTGCAAACAGAAAGCCAAGAAAAGCATTCCTTATGCCAAACCAACTCTCATTTTTTTGTCCTCCTTTTTACACAAATGCCAGATTTCAAGCATAAAGCAAAAGAACATTTGTGTGTCTTTGTTTTCTTTAGTGTTCATGTGTTTGTGTTCATCGTTCCAACTCTATAATCTGTGTTCTAGGTGCAGACGTTTCTAATTTTTAAAACAACTGTTAATATACTTTCCACATTAAATTATACTATAACTGCTGGTAAAAGTTAAACTTAGAGCATAACATTTGTAAAGGTCTCTTAAAATGACCCTTAGTGGACTCCATGTCAGCACTCAAATTCTTAGACTTTCTGGAACCGCAGTTTCAGTTCCTGGCAGACTTACACAGAGCCTTAATGTGCTGCCTGATAAGGTACATTCTTCATGATGCAGCTTATTTGAGTCTTTTGGGAAAAAAATTGTTTTTTCCCAAAACTCAATGTGAATCACTTAATGAAGAACTCATCAAAGGATTTTCTGAGTTATCTTTCTAAAAAAATCTAAGAGCACATGAATGTTCAATTTAAAAAACTTGTGAAATATTTAATGTGAACAGAAAATACCATATCATACCATCAACTATCAATAGATCTGAATATTTTATCAGATTGACTTAATTTCTCTCTTTTCATTATTTTTTAAAGATAAAATTTCAAATCATTTTCCCATTCAGTCCTATTAAATTAAATGTATATTATTTCAAAAAATTGATTTTTCATGCACATTTTAAACTTTTAATTGCAAGAATAAAGAGTACTTTTTTCCTTTTTGTTTCTTTCTTTTTTTTTAGTCACAATCTCTTTTTGTGTCATTTTGACTTTATACAGATGGAGTCAACAAATATGCCTTGTGCAAGGTACATTTTAACTGGAAGGCAAACGTTTGATGTACACTCTCAAGCGGATCGCATTTCTATCTTTAAACTCGTCTAAATTGCATATGTACTTTTTCCTCTGACTAGAACAGCACTGGATACAAGGCCTAATCTTATGCACTGCTTCGGCCTTCTAGTTCCTCATCAGCTAAGGCTTCATTTCTAATGATGTCTCCTCACGGTAGTGCACTCATGTTCCTTTGTGCGTCATCAGAGTCTTACTGGACACGCATTGCACTTAATCTCCTCTTCTTACCACTTGGCTTCCCTTCTTTGTTATTATCCTTTTGTGTTTTCTTCAAGGTGATTCCATCCATAACTGCATTCACTTAGATGTTGGATCTATTCTTGTGTTTTTATTATTTGTGTGCAGTGTCATAGTAATGTGCCTATACATTATATGTAATAAAAATACTGCTAAAATACGTACTATTACATATTTAGCACATAAACCATAAACATGTTCTCTTTTTTTTCTTCTTTCTTTTCTTCTTTTTTTTTTCTTTCTAATACTGGGGATTGAACTCGGTCCTTGCACTTGTGAGACAGGTGCTTAAGGCACTGAGCTTATCCCCAGTCCCTTATGTTACATTTATATGTGCATGCGTTTATAATGAAATACAATAAATATTTGTATATATTCTATATTGCTGAATCATTTATATGCTTTTACAGTATTCTTTTTTTTTGTGGCTGGCTCAGCCCACACTGGGGATGGGGCTGGCTCAGCATGCGGTTCCGGGGATCCAACCATGGTCCTTGTGCACCTGCCTAAGCTTGGGTATGCAGGCACTTTAGATTGCTGAGCTATCTCGCTGACTCTGCTTTTAAAATATTGGAAACAATTATTTTATACTTTCACTTTCAAGTCTGAAGAGTACTTGTTTTTTCTTTCTTCACCATTGAATTATAATAAGTTTGATATAAATGTACTTTTATAAGCAACCATCCTATGAAAGGTATCACTTTAAATTCATTATATTTATTTAATATTTTATCCTTTATGCCAACTTGATGTGGTAGCTTTTCTTTGTTTTCTGAGACAAAGTCTAGCTCAGGTAGGTCTTAAACTTACTATGTAGTCTAGGGTAACCTCTAACTCACAGCAAGTCTCCTGCCTCATCCTCCCAAGTACTGGGATTATAGGCATGGACCATTAGCCTGGCTATGGTACCTTTTCTTACTATCAAAAATTATAGACAAAGGAATTCAAGCTAGCCCTTACAGGTAACAAGTACATATAAACTATACTTTTCTTATTTATTATGTGATGTTTTCTCTTAATATATATATGATTTTTATTAATTTATTGACTTACCCTTTTTAATTCATAAAGACTGATTCATAACCAAAGATATTGATAGCATAAAAAGCCTTATATTGGATATACAAATATAAATGTATTATATTTATATACATATATGAAGAGAAACCATGCTGTAACCAATCAAGATTTCCTTATGTCCATCATTATATACTTTGCTGAATTCTAGAGTAAACACTGTCTCAAAACCTGGACTAACTGGATACAGTATTTTTATTTAATCCACTGTGGTAAAGTGAATGTAGACATCAGACATCACATTTGAAAATAACACCCCCATCCTCATGCTGAAAATGTTCATGCATGTGTGACTGTTTCTTGACTCCAAACAAAATATTTCAAAATAGTGAGGTAGAAGCAGCTGTACACCTCATTTAACCAATGCTCTTTTGTTCTTAGTATGTTCTAGTTATGGCAGCTTTGGATAGAATTTTAATTGTAACAAATTCATATCATTCATAATTAACCAACTAAACTTGTGGGGTTCAATGAGAAAATCTGTATAATCACAAATCATTTGGGAAGATGATATTATTACCTTCTTTAGTAAATGCCATTTGGTAGGAAAAATTATCATGAACCAAGTTTCAATGCTTGGGAGCGCCTTGTCTACCCTGCCCCTCTGATGCACTGAGAGACAACTGAGACTGGGTGAGGTGGTGCATGCCTATAATACCAGTGCTTGGGAAGTTGAAAACAGGAAGATCACTACAAGTCCAATCTGTGTAGTGAGAATCTGTAGTCCCTGAAAATAAATAAATAAATAAATAAATAAATAAATAAATAGCCTGAATCAAGAAGAAACTAGTATTGAGTGTTTAGGCACACTCACAGCAGTCAGCAGGCAGGACAGGATGGTTGCTGTGAGTTTGAGGTCTGCCTCAATTGTACAAGACCCTGTCTCAAAAATGAAAATGAAGAAGAAGGACAAGGAGAAGAGGAAGGAGAAGGACAAGGAGGGTGGAGAGGAAGGAGAAGGGGAAAGGGAAAGGGAAAAGGAAGACGAAGATGAAGACAACGACAATGAAGAAGAAGAAGAAGAAGAAGAAGAAGAAGAAGAAGAAGAAGAAGAAGAAGAAGAAGAAGAAGAAGAAGAAGAAGAAGAAGAAGAAGA
>PVJA010052514.1:0-12369 GCA_004027025.1 Myocastor coypus
TCTCTCTCTCTCTCTCTCTCTCTCTCTCTCTCTCTCTCTCTCTCTCTCTCTCTCTCTCTCTCTCTCTCTCTCTCTCTCTCTCTCTCTCTCTTCTGGTGGTACTAGTGATTGAACTCAGGACTCAGGATCCTGTGCTTGCCAGGCAAGCACTTATTCCAATGAACTATCTCCCCGGCCCTATTTTACCCTCCTTAAAGCAATTTTTTAAATGGTAATAAAAAGGAATCAATAGAAAAGAAAAACGTCATAGAATTGTGCTGCTATAGTGTTGTATATGGTTTGATTTCTACATTTCTGTGTAAAATGTGTAATTGGTTTTTTTCACATTCTATAGGGATTTAAATTAAAATGTTCATGGTTTTGGGAAAATAGCAGTTTTATGTTATGTCTAAGGCATTTGATATTCAGACAGATAGTGATGTTAAGCTCAACTGCCTCTCTTATTGGGTAATTATATCATTAAACTTCTCTTCTGAATATTTAATAGCTAAAGTTTGCACACCAAAAAATTAGAGAAAAGAGGGGCTACAAGGATAGGCAATAATTTGGCCCTAGCCTTTTAAGTTCTGTGAGGACTGAGGGCATGAGAGAACCTGTACTCTAACATCCTATAACTCTGTGGTTACCCAAATTTTCTGTTCAAGGAGGTTATTGGGCCACAGAGGAAAGTGATCAACAATATATAGCATGTCTAAATAGCGTCACCTAGAGAAAAAACATTCTCTCAGTCTTTTACAGAGAGCCAATGGGTGAAGCAAGGCCTTGACTCATCAAGATGACTGATACTGACAAAAGAACTACAAACTGCTGTACATGGTTTCAAGGTCAATTCTGAGGGCATCTCACCGACCTTGTCAGATACGAAATTTACATTTTTTTTAATGTAGGTCTTACTTTGTGTTGGTCTTAACCGTTCAGCACAAAAGTTTAACCAAGAGGTATGAAAAGCCACAATAATACACTGAGCTGAAAGGCTGAAGTTAACAACTTCCAACATTGCCAGCTCTGCAGATAACCCACTATTATTATAGGCTTTTGGACTATATTGGGTTATTTTGATGAATTCATCCACCTATAATGTGAATGGAAACAGAGCACCCATCTCTGATGAAACAAAATAGACAAATGCGATATAAACGGACCCTTTCTAGAGAAAAAAATATTTTGTATTGATATCGAGGTACTTTTTCCCAATTCAGTGAGAAGAAAGATTTGGACTGATAATGCTTTGACAAGATATCATGTCTGCATCTTGTGATCTGAGCAACGACTACAAAGAAAACAATACACAAAGTGTTAATTCTTGTAACTGTCCTAACGTGTTTTTAAAAATTGTCTCATTGCCTTATTTCTCATTAAAATTAATAAAAGTTTAAAAAATAGAGAAATTAGAAACCCCACCACAAATCTTGAAGAACAATGTTCCATGCCCTAGATCCCCACACAAAATATGTATTCTGAAGTGGTTGTGTGGAATACTCTATGTATGTCCACTAAGTCCAGTTGTTCCAGTTTCTGGTTCAGTTCTGCTACTTCTTTGCTAATATTTTGTCTACTTGACCTATCTTTTTTTGTATAAGTGAGTGTTAAGGTCTCCTGTTAAGATTGTGGTATCGAATATTAGATTTTTCATGTCCGTTAAGGTTTGCCTTACATAACTTGCTGCTCCAGTGTTGGATGCATACCTATTTATGAGTGTTACCTGTTTGTCTTGAATTTTTCCCCTAACCAGTATGTAGTGGCCTTCTGTATTTTGTTTGATCAATCTTGGTTTGAAGTTTAGACTGTCTGCAAACAGGATTGCTACCTCTGCCTTTTTTTGAGGTGCTGCAGCATGTAGTATTGTTCTCCACCATTTAACTTTTGTCCTACGAGTTTCTTTATGAGTTAAGTGTGTTTCTTTTATACAGCATATTGTTGGGCTTTGTTTCCTTATCCACTCTGCCAGTCTATTTCTTTCAATTGGAGAATTGAGTCCATTTACATTGATGGTTATAATTGAAATGTATTGACTTATGATTGACATGAATTTTACTTACTACTGTTTCCCTTTTTTCTTTTGTGTTTAATTGAGTACCCTATTTGGTGGGATCTTTCTGTTCTCATTTCTTGAGTTTGAGTCGTTTTGGTCCCTCTCTAAAATATCTTTTAGTATACTGTGTAGAGTTGGTTTTGACGTCATGAAATTCTTTAGTTGTTCCTTCTCATGGAAGTATTTCACTTCTTCCTCATACTTGAAAGAGAGTTTTGCTGGGGCAAATTTCAGCAGTCTGGGCTGAAATTTATTTTCATGAAGGACTTGAAGCACTCTGCTCCATGCTCTTCTTGACTTCATGGTTTGTGAAGAGAAATCTGCTGTTATTCTGATAGGTTTTCCTTTAAATGTGATCTGTTTCTTTTCTCTAGCAGCTTTTAGTATACTATTCTTCTGCTGGATTTCTGAAATCTTGATTATTTTATGTCTGGATGTGTTTTTAGTCGGATTGATGTTATTTGGGGTTCTGTATGCTTCAGTTATTTGTATGTCCAATTGTTTTTTCATATTTGAGAAGTTTTCTGCTATTACTTCTGCCTATATTCTTTTTATATCCTTTGTGTTGACTATTTCTTTCTCATTGATTCCCATTAATTTCACATTGTTCATCTTCCAGATGTTGAATTATTTTTTTCCTGCATCCTACTTGTTTTTAAGAGAGCTTTTCTTACCTTTTTGCTAACTGGAACTGTGTCTTCAAGATCTGAAACTCTATCTTCACTTTCGTTCATACAGTTTTGCCAACTTGTGATTGAGATTTTATGTTCTTGTCTGTCTCTTTGAAGCTGTTTCATGCGATGTGTTTTTTTCCCATATTGCTCAATCAGGGACTCCATCATTTTTCTATTCTCCTCTAATTTTTTATCAATGTCTTCTTTAGTGGTATTGAAGTCTCTCATTATAGTTATCCTTTCTCTCTCTAGTTGAGAGATTATTTCTGCTCTGTTCTCCTCTCAACCTTTCTATAGTTGTTCACCCACTTTAGATGCTATTAATTTAGAGATGTCTTTTTTTACTTAAGAGTTTATTTATGGTCTTATTTCCCCTTTACTCTTCTGCAGTTGTTTTACCACTTTGGAGTCTATTAATTTACCCTTTCTTGTTTACTTCAGATGTTATCTCTGATCTGAGTTGCTGTATGTGTTTCTGCACTTGTCTGTCTACCTCAGACGATACCAATTCAGAGATTTTGTCTGCAAGATTACCGTTTTCTTCCATGTTAGTGTCTTCTGTATTTGTTTTGGGTGAACTTGGGACCTGAGATTGGATCTTGCTCCTTGTCTTTATCATTTTTTGTAGCAGTGATCTCTGTACTTTGGTGAAGTTATGCAGTTAGTGCCTGCCTGTCATGAGACCCAGTCAGGAAGATGAGTGGGCAGCTGTTATGTTGGTCAGTGGCAGTGGAGTTCCGGCAAACAAGGAGTCAGAGGTGGAGGCAGGCTGAGGTCGCCAGCTGCTGGTAGAGGAGTCGGGAATGTTGGTGGATTCAGAGAGTTCTTGCTGATAGGTCGGTCAGTGGCTGCGAGGCTCGGGTGGATAGGAGTTGGGGATGGGGGCGGGCTAAGGCCCCTGCGCAACCTATAGGTCAGTCACTTGCTGTGACTGTGTCTTTAAGATCTGAAATCCTTTCTTCACTTTCGGTCATACGGTGTTGCCAGCTTGTGATTGCGATTTTATTTTCCTGTATATCTCTTTGATCCTGTTTCACGCAATCAGTTTCTTTCCTATTTTACTCAGTCAAGGATTCTGTCATTTTTCTAATCTCTAATTTTTTATTAATGTCTTCTTTAGATACATTTATTAAGTCTTTCCTTATGGTTATCCTTTCTTTTTCTCCTTCAGAGGTTGTTTTTACTCTCATTTCCTGTCTCCTTTGTGCAGTTGTCGATTTACTTCACAAGGTATTAATTCAGAGATGACTTTTTTTTTACTTCAGAGGTTATTTCTGCTCTGATTCTCTCTATGATTTTCTACCACTGTTTTGTTTTGTTTGTTTTTTTGTTTGTTTTGGGGGGGTTGGCTCTAATAATTCAAAAATTTCATTTTTAACTTCAGAGGTTGTCTCCAGTCCGAGTTCCTCTATACATTTTGCACTTGTTTGTTTATTTCAAATGCTACTAATTCAGAGATTTTGGCTGTATGATTCCCAATTTCTTCTATGATAGTGTCTCCTGTGTTTGTTCCGAGTGGGCTCAGGACCTGAGATTGCATTTTGTTCCTTGTCTGTATCATTGTGTATGGTGGTAAGCTTTGGTGCAGAACTGGAAAATACCAGTGAGCAATTGAGTGCTATCGGAGAGGGATGGCAGCAGATGGCGCCAACGTGATTCTCTCCACTATCAGAGCCATGGCCTATCTCAAGACTCAGAAATATGAAGCTGAAAGAGACTGCACACAAGCTATTTCATTAGATGGCTCATGTTTGAAAGCTTTTGCCAGAAGAGGAACTGAAAGAACATTTTTGGGAAAGATAAATGAAGCCAGACAAGATTTTGAAGCGGTTTTACTTCAGGTACCTGGAAATAAGCAAGCAGTAACTGAAGTTTCCAGAATTAAAAAGGAATTAATTAAGAAAGGACACTGGGACGAAATTTTTCTTGATTCTACATAAAGACAAAATATGGTAAAATCCATTGATAATCCACCTCATCTTCAATCAACTAAACCATTCAAGAAAACTATTATTGAAGAGACTGGTAATCTGGTACAGACTGCTGTTGTGCCAGACAGCACTGCCGCTGCTACTCCAGAGTGACGCTGTCAGCGGAGCAGACGCGGTGAGCAGGCAGGATTCCAGCCAGGTGGCCTTTTGCCCTCCAGTGGTAGCCCAAGAATGAAAGCATTGAAAGTGGAAGAAATTAGTGATGCCTCAGCTCTGCAATCTCAAGTCAACTTGAAACAGGATGGATGTCAGGCTTCCCCTGAGATTTCGAGAAAGGTGGAGCAGTGCCCGGCTCATCTTGGCACAGCTGTGCTGCCTCCAGTTCTTGCCAACTCGCTCCAACTTGAATCTGATTCCAGACAGCTGAGAAGTTCTCCAGCTATGTTGTATCAGTATTTAAAGCAAATAGAACCATCTTTGTATCTTAAGTTATTTCAGAAGAATCTCGATCCAGATGTGTTCAACCAGGTCATTAAAATTCTTCATGACTTCTGTGTTGAGAAAGAAAAAGCCATCTCTTATCTTTGAAATCTTACAGAGACTTTCTGAGCTTAAATTATTTAATATGGCTCTGTTAGAGCCTGAGAAAAAAAGACTGAACATATATTATTCAAGTATATAGACAAATCAGGATTAAAAGGTAATTCTGTTGAAGAACTCAAGAAAAGATATGGTGGTTGATCTCCATTTTTACTGTAATTATTGTTTTGACATGTAATTTTTTTCTATTGAAAATAAAGTGTTGCTTTTTGTTTTTTAGGAAAATGAAATCATATAAGAAAAGCTTTTGGACACAGATTAACTTTAAAGTGAATTGTGATTCCCAACTAGTGAAAAGTTGTATTCAGGTGAACTACTTATGTGTCCTTTGAAAATATAGATATGAATATGTACAAAAAATAAATGCTATTGATACAAATATTTCTTCTCATTGAGCTAAGAGAAAGGAGTTGTATCCATAGTCCAATATTCCATAATAGTAGTGGGTTATCAGCAGAACTGGAAATGTTGGAAGCTGTTGACTTGAGCCTTTTACAGTTCAGCATACTTATCTGGCTTTACGTTTTATGCCTCATGGTTAAACTTTTCTGCTGGATGGTTAAGACCAAGTTTAAGCAAAACCTATATAACAAAACATGTTGAAGCTGTCTCATTATTTGTTATTAAAAGTAATAAAATTATAAAAAGATTATCAATTGAAAGACATGGTAATATTTTAAGGATATTTGTCTAGATTCTAGATGAATCATAAATTTGTATGCTGGATGCAATTTTATATCTTTCGAAGCTTATTCAGTAAAAACATTTAAAATGAGCTATCTCTACAAAAAAGTAAAATATTAAAAAACTAAAATATGACCCAAGACTCATTTTCTGAAGCATGGAATATGTTTATCTCAGTCAGGCATTGTAACCTATGTTGTTGTCATTTACAGGTCCTATGATGGGTTCTTAAGGGAAATTTAGGGTACAGTCAGAAGAGGGGAACACTCTCAGTTGTATGTGAGGGAAATCTGGATAATAGAATATTATGTGGCCTCAGTGATACTGTTACTAATTTCTCCATTTCAGGGGCCTCTTTTTAGAGAAACTTTGATGTTTTTTTTTTGTCCCAAACAAACAAACAAGCACAGTAGCAATATGGTTAATGGCTATTCCTTTCTATTTCCCACTGCTCAAACTGATGTTGTGTCTCAAAACCCTGGTGCAGGACTTGAGTGCATGTCTCTGGTGTTTCCTGCACCCTTTTCCTGGGCTCAGCTTGAGGAAGACTCTTTTGTCTAAACATATCAAAGAGAAAAGTGATCTTCCAAGTAATGGCAGATTAGGATGAGGAAGAAGAAATCAGTGTTCCTAAGGAGTCTGACAAGGCAATTCACTTCTGCAGAAAGGTGTAAGCATGAGGTAGCAGGCACACCAATCAGAAGGGAAGCAAGTTTCTAAGCCCTAAGGAAACAGCTACTCTTTATATTCGTTGGCTGAATTCAAAGGCTTACAATGTATTGCAGTTGGCTGTATAAGCTGCACAAGAGGAGGATCTGAAGTCTTGGTGTGAAGGAGCAGCAGGGAAATGGTGTGCGGAACAGGAGTTATTTGATTATTAATAAGGGATCTTAGGGCCCGGCGGGATGGCTCAGTGGTCTAAAGCACCTGCTTGGGAAAGCTTGGGCGGCTTCAGGGACCGCGGTTCGATCCCCAGCACCACATGCTGCGCCAGCCCTGCCCTCGGGGTGGGCTGAGCCGGCCATGAAAATGAGTGAATAAACAAACAAAGGTTCTGAAACAAGAAAAAAAATAATAATAATAATAAATAAGTGATCTTAGCCTGTAGTTATATTCTCAGAATTTAAACTGAGCAGAATTTTCTCATAATTTTAGTGAGTTCAGGGGCTGCGTAGCATGGAATTTAGTGGAAGACAGAGGCTCTCCTATTTATTTTCATTGACAGAAAAGGCAGAGATACAGTTTCTCACAGGAACAAGGAACATGGCTCAGACCAAGAAAGCTTTACTATTATAGATATTCCTATATGGACCTGAATGCCCTTACTTGTGGCTGGAATTGCTGATAAAGAACTTTGGAAATTAATTCTCCTGTCAAATTTAGAAGGATTTTTTAAAATGTATTCAGTACAGGGTCTACAGGGTCTCACTACACAGATGGGACACAGAGTTACCCTCCTGTTTTCAGCCTCCCAAGCACTAGGGTTACAGGCACACACCACCATGCCCAGTCTAAAGAACTCTGAAAGACGTTTGTCTTGGTCACTTTCTTGTTGCTGGGAGAAAATTCCCAACACCAAAGCCAAGGTAGGAAAGGCTTCTTTTTATCTCAGTTTTAGAGTTTGCAGTCCTTAGGTCTTTGATGTAGCATGGCATGGCAGAGGAGAAATAATTCATAGCAAAGCAGGGAAGAAACATTGGTGCAGCAGCAGTAGCCATGTGGGAGCAACCAGCTAACCATTTCTGTTTTGTCTTATTTTTTATTTTTCCCTGCCTTTTTATTTCAACAGAATACAAGCCTAGCCGGGCGTGGTGGCGCACGCTTGTAATCCCAGCACTCGGGAGGCTGAGGCAGGAGGATTGGTGCGAGTTCGAGACCAGCCTGGGCTACAAAAGTGAGCTCAGGACCAGCCTCAACTGCACAGCGAGACCCTGTCTCAAAAAGACAAAAAAAAAAAAAAAAAAGAATACAAGCCTATCACCTGTTGCCACCTATATCCAGGTAGAGCTTCTGTGTTCAGTATCTCCATTCAGCCCTACCCAGACCTATGCTAAACCATGTTGCTACCACTCTTTTTATGTATGTATTTAGTACAAGGTCTACAGGGTCTCACTATGTAGATCAGACTCATAGTGATCCTCCTATTTTCAGCCTTTCAAGGGCTGGGATAACAGGCATGCAGCGCCATACCCAGTCTGATTGGCCATCTCAATGCATGCCAGGGTGGGGAAGGCAGGCTTGTGGTGCAGGATCAGACTGGGCCCCTAGGTTCTCCCTAAGAAGGTGCTTTAGTCTGCTGAGCAATCTGACCAGTTCAATGCCACCATTCTTAGTGTCAGTATCACATCCACGATCCGGCCCCTTGCTCAAAGCTCCACCTAGGCATGAATGAGGCTTTGTGTGTGACAACTAAATGAAAGCGACAAAAATCCCTGAGCCCAGTTTGTTAGTGCATTGCCCTCTGTGAAAACTACAGTGGCACTGAAGGCATTTTAGGAAAAATTATCTCCAAGAAAATAGGTGACAAAGAAGCATGACAGTATGTATCCAAATGGTTTTTGGAAGTCTTAAATGTGGTCTACATCCAGGTTTATGGTAGTGCATGAAACCCTACATATATTTATTTAGTTTTAATTTGAATTTTATTTATTTATTTAGAAATGTGTAATGATTACTTGCATTCTGGTAGTATACATTTAAACTGCATAATGCGTCTTAATTCTTTTCATATCTTCTTTATTGCACTTAACAGTATGTCTCTAGTTGCATTCATTTGACTATGAAAGCCTCAAATTTATCCTTTTTATAGCTGATTAATACTCCATTGTATAAAAATAGCACATCTCTTTTATCCATTCCTCATTTGATGGGCACGTGGGTTGTTGTCTCTCATAAGAGGTGTGATTTGGATTTATTGCCGTTAACATGAAGATGTGGATGTTTGGTTAGTTCCTCTCAGTGTTTTGCTTTATTATCCATGTGGGTGGTTTTGTGTTCCAGCCATCCCTGTGATCTTTGTAGTCTTCTCACAGAAGCATTTTTGTCCATGAGGAAAAATCTTTTCACTAGAATGAATAACAATGTCTTCATTAAATTGAAACTACTACTAGCTGTTGGATATTAGGATTTTGTCCACTGAACATGCATATCTACCAGTTTTTTTTTAACATTTAATATCTGTTAAAGGAGCCTAATAAAAACAGTGGTGATAATTTAGTATTTATTCAGATGAATCTAGTAAATATGAGTGGCAATGAAAGACAGCTCACAGATGAATTTATAAATAACATTTTGAATAATAGAATATGACCAACATCTTTTAGTATGGAGCATGTATTATATAGCAATTGTTCTGACTAGGTAGTTTGAGGAAAACAGAGGTTGTGTTTTTATTATTATTTACAATATTATCATTTTTTCTGAACATTTAGAATATTAAATTAATATAACAGCTTAAGGATATATATATTTGGTATATTAAATATGAATCAGGGTACCTAAAACATATAGTGATTAAAAATATGTAGTTGAATTAGCATATATCTGAGGAAGAATAGAGTTAATAGCAAGATAGAATCAAACAGTTGTTTCCCATCTTTTAATATGACAATGTGTAGACCTGTGCTTACCTTTGAAGTTCAGATGTCATGATCAAACAAGAGTGTGAATAGAGATATTTTCAGGATTTTTTTACAGGGGATAGAAGTTTGGGTTGTTACAGTGTTTTATCCTGATTTACTCTTGTAACTTCCTCTGTAGAAAAACAATTATTTTATTGCTAAAGCATTTAGTAAGTCTTGGGTGAAAATATTTTTGATCAGGCTTTCACAGAGAGCACATTGGTCAAGCAATGGTTATGACTCATCTAGATGGCTGACTCTGACAAAAGATCTACAAACCACTGTACATGGTTTCAGAACAAATCTTGAAGGAATTTGGCTGACCTTGTCAGATACGAAAGCTATATTTTTTGTTTTATAAGGTTTTTTTTAATAGGTCTCACTTTATCTTGGTCTTAGCCATTCAGCAGAAAAGTCTAACCATGAGGTATAAAAAGTAAAGCCATATCAATTTACTGAGCTATAAAAGGCTCAAACCAGCAGCGTCTGATATTGCCCCTTCTACTGATAACCCAGTACTATTATGGACTATTGGATTATACATACAGCTACCTTTTCTTTGTTCAATGAGAAAAAAGACTTGTACTAATAGTGTTTAGGAAAGATGTGTTTGCATCTTGTACTTTGAACAAATTCTATGAAAACAACAATATGTAGTGTACTAATTATTGAATCTCTCCTACTAGCCTGTTATGAAACTGTCTCATTGGTATTTCTTTCTCCTTAATATTAATGAAAAAAATAAATAAAAATCTGGAGTAGGTATAAGACTGATGCAAAATAGTTTTTTTATAAATAGGAAATAGCGTCTGTCAGAAAACAGTCATACAGTCATTGGATATGCATGACATCTTAACCTTTCAGTCTGGTTGTTACAGAGGCAAAATGAACAAAAAAAATAACATTCTTATTTCTAAAAAAAAAAAAAAACATTCTTTTTTCTAAAAAAAAAAAAAAAGCTTACCTTCTAGGATGGAAGAAATTCTGAAGTGTAAAAGAATGATATATCATAACTAACTTCATAAAAAATAGATATAATATCATTTTTAAAATAACTGGAAGATAACGATAAAAGCATTGCAGGTAATCATGCATATAACATGTAGAACAGGTATCCAAGGATAATAAATATGGTTATTTTATGGCAATATTTTATTCTTATATTAAGAAACCTGAAAACTGCATATTTACACTTTGTTTCAGGAATTGTATTGCTCTTAAAGTGAATTTCAATGCCCTTAATACCTGATTCTGGAAGAAATAAAATATATTTTATGCATAGTGGAAATAGAAAAAAAAATTCTTCCAGTTTTTGCGATGCTGAAAATTGTTTTCAGGAGCTCACACTTCCCAGACAAGTACTCCATTCTCATATAGAATTAATCCACAGTTCCTTAAAGATATTCTTTAGCTGTTTATGTCTTTTTAAAATGTATCTGGTACAGGGTCTCACTATGCAGCTTGAAGTCATGGTATCCTCTTACCTCAGAGTCCCTAGTATTGGGATGACAGATGTGCATTCCCACACCTGGTCGTTTTGGCTAGCTTGGCATGCCTGGTGTGCAGTCAGAACAGTGAATGTACTGAGGATCAAACCCAGGTCTTTGTGCTTGTCCTGGCAGGTGCTCAGTTCACTGAGCTATCTCGCTGGCACTTAAAGATATTCTTGAATGAAAATAAAGTTACATGTAAGAAGTGTGTCCAGGTAACTTTATTGTCACTCAAGAATATCTTTAAGGGGCAGCGAGGTACTGGGTTATTTTGCTGAATTTAGGTACCTACACACTTTGGATTGGCATCAAGTATGAAAAGGCCCTTTAGAGACTTACCCAAATACAGCTTCTTTCAAGGACGGTAACAAAAGCTCAGTAGAATAAGTGCTTGCCTGTCTAGCATAAGGGCCTGAATTCAATCCCCAGTTTTGCAAATATGGCTTCTTTAACAGCAATGGGACGTTCATCTTCAACACAACAAAAGGGGCATAAATAAAGAACCATTTTTTTCCTTAAGAAATTTTTTATTAATTTTAATAAGAAAGAAGGACCATTTTCTTGTGAAACTATGAATATAAAAGATAGGATAGATATGCAGCTACATTCCCTTAGTTCAGTTAGAAGAAAGGTTGTTCTAGTATTGTTTAGATAAGATATCATGTCTCTGGGGCTGGAGAGATAGCTCCATGGCACAAATGCCTGCCTGGCAAGTGCAAGGTCATGAGTTTGAAACCTGGTCCCAGAAAAAAAAAAAAAAAAGATATCATGTCTCCATCTTGTCCTCTGAATGACTACTATGAATATGCAATGTACTAATTATTGTAAGTGTCCTATTAGCCTGCTTTGAAACAGCTTGAGATTTTATCTTTTTTATCATTAAAACAATTAAAGAAGTACAGTTACATGTAAATAATGCTTAACAATTGCATAAATATTTTAAAGGAAGAATTCACATGCATTGATATTTCTAGAATATATTGTTATATACTGTCAACTATGCACTGTGCTAAATATTGTAGATCATAGAATTAATCAACAAAATAATGGTCAATTATCTCAGAGAGATTACATTTTAAGACTTGACACAAATGATAACTAATTTTTTTTTTTTTCTGAAACTGGGGATCAAACTAAGGACCTTGCACTTGCGAGGGCAGGCACTTGTGCCCCTCAGCTATCACCCCAGCCCCTTAATATTTAAAAATTGTATTCTTTGAGAGTGTACTAAGAATAATCACATTAGATTTTATGGATTTACTGATTTAGAAATTTTAACTGAGCTACTATAAATTGCAATAGAGTAAGATGCTTTCGTTTCCTATGTGTTTTATTATT
>PVJA010052515.1:0-12349 GCA_004027025.1 Myocastor coypus
CCCCCCCCCCCCCCCCCCCCCCCCCCCCGCGTCTGTCCTTAAGTTCTGGAGCCTGTGGCACACAGCAGGAAAGCTCCGTCAGTGTGCAGTGTATGTCATGTTAGAGCTCACAGGTTTCCTGCTCTCAGGTGCATGGAAGCCTGCCGTGAGATAGCAGATGCACATTAAACTGAAAACAATCACCTTCCAAATGGTGTGACGTAAATATTAGGGATGAGTAAGAACTCAAGTTGGCATGTTCCAGCTAGAAATAAAATCTTAGAAATAAATCCTCTTTTGAGACAGAGTCTCTATATAGTTGAGGTTGGCTTTGAACTTACTTGAAGCCCAGGCTTGGATTCCTGGAGATCCTCCAGCCTCAGCCTTCCAAGTACTGAGATTACAGCCGTGCGCGCACCACTGTTCCTATCTCAGCCCTATGCAGACAGAAAGTCTGGGCCCCAGGGTGGGGAAGGGGTTTATCTGAAGTCATAGAACACCCAGCAGTCAGTCAGACCCGTCCCTCTAAGCTTGGCCGAGCTGGTAGGGCAGTCCCAGGAGCAGGCCGAGCCCGCCCCCTACAGGCTGCTGGGAGGAACAGCAGAATGAGCGCCGGAGGACGGTGATGGCTTCATCCTTCGGTGCGTTACCTTCCCAAGGGCGGGCGCAGCATGTGGTGCCGGGGATCGAACCGCGGTCCCTGAAGCCGCCCAAGCTTTCCTAACCGGGCGCTTTAGACCACTGAGCCATCCTGTCGGGCCCCCCAAGCCCTGTTTTATGTTTGCTTTTGCTTGTTTGTTTTCATGGTATTGGAACTGAACCCAGGGCCTTCACATTGAGCTACATCCTGGCTCTTTTTTACTTATCTTGTTTTGAAACAGGATCTTACTGACTTGTAACTCTTGTACCTCAAACCCTCACAGTGTTTAGGTTATAAGTATGTGCCACCACATCTGGCTTCCATCTTAAATCTGTGATGTTATGTTCATTGTAGCATTTATTGCATTGATTTTGATTTTTCAAAGGTATTTCACTGAAGGCTGAGGAGCTAGCGCAGTCGAATAAGTGCTTGCCTGGCAAGTGCAAGGGCCTCAGTTCAATCCCCGGTTCCGCGCCCCCCAAAAAAGTATTTCACGAGCTACATGTGGTGGCACATGTCTGTAACCCTAGCTGTGGGCAGGACTGCAAGTTCAAGGTCAGCATGGGCAGTTCATGAGTTCCTGTTTATTTTAGCGACAAGGTCTCACTATGTAGTGCTGGCCTCAAACTCCAGGTGATTCTCCTGCCTCAGCCTCCCGAGTGCTGGGATTACAGATATGTGCCACCATGCTCATCAAGTCTCTGTCTTAAAATAAAAAGCAAAAATGGCAGAGGATTTAACTCAGCACTCCCTGTGGGCAGTTCACCATAGAAAAATAAACAAGGCTGGAGAGATAGCTCAGTGGCGTATGCACTTGCCTGGCAAGGCAAGATCCTGAGTTCAAACCCCAGTATGAAAAGAAAAGAAAGAAACATAAACAAATAAACCAGATGTGGTGGGTCAGGTCTTTAATCCTAGCACTCAAAAGGCTGAGGCAGGAGGATCACCAGGAGTTCCAGGCCAGCCTGGGCTACATAGTGAGTTCAATGCCAGGCTAAACTATACGGCAATCCTCTCTCTCTCTCACCAAAAAACAAATAAATTAAATAAGTGGAATGCATCAATTATTTATCTTGGTTGCTAAGGGTTTGGGCAATCCCTTCTCTCTCTCTCTCTCTCTCTCTCTCTCTCACACACACACACACATACATACACACACCAATAAACAAACAAACAAATAAATAAATGGAATGCATCGAATAATTATTTATCTTGGTTGCTAAGGGTTTGGGCACCCCCTTAAGTTTGGTACCCTGAATTTTTGAGTATCTTATTCACTTCCCTTCCGCCTAATTTTATACTCCTAAAGCCTGGCCTCCTCATCCCCCTTCTCATTTGTTATCTAGCCTCAGAGGGAGGTACAGAGGAAAGTAATCCACACCCACTCCCCTCCTCCCCCCACCTCCTCTAGGCTGGCAGCTTCGTGACACACAGGCCGGGGCTCCGCCTTGAGCAGCTTGCTAGGGACGGAGGCCCCGGGGAATCGCAGGTCTGCAGGCCTGGAGGCCCGGAACAAGTGCTCTAGAGGGGCCCAGTAGCGCAGCGACCCGGCCCAGGGTTGGAGCCCCAGCGCCGTGTGGAGAGAGGAAGAGAAGGAAGGGAAAGTGAGGGGACAGGCGCCCCCAGGAGTAGAGAGCAGTATTGCATGTGAGGTCCTGGGAGGGAGAGAGGCCGGCCATCTAGTTCTGCCCCCCACCACCGTGCTTTATCCACGCCAACACCTCAGCTCCTACGTCACAGCCCCTTACCGCATGCCCACTGGGCTGCCTCGCATGAGCCTGGAGGCCCCCAGACAGAGCCCCAGAGCCCGCTCTCATACCATGAGCCTGTGTTTGTGCATTCACCAAACACTGTCACCTGCCTGTGTGTACCAGAGCCTGTGCTAGGCACTGAGGACCCAGCAGGAGGAACATGGCTTCATTCTGTCTCTTTGTTTTGTGGCCAGCTCAGCCTGCCATGAGGGCGAGCCTGGCATGGTATTTGGTGTCGGGGATCAAACCGTGGTCGCCTGTGCCTGCCTATGCTTGCCCACGCAGGCACTTTATACCGCTGGGCTATCTCGTCAGCCCCTGCATTCCTTCTGGGAACAAGGAACACATAACAAACATGAAGCTACACATACAACATGATTTCCCATAGGAGAATGTGCAAAACCAAAGGAAGGGGTATCGGGTGGCCAGGAAGCCTCTCCATGGCACTTAAGATGCTACGTGAGTGCTGCGCGCTCTACCAAGTGGAGAACAGGCCAAGCATGTTCTAGACAGAGGGACGAGAGTGCAAAGGCCCTAGGGTAGGAGGCAGAAGATGGGGTGGGTGTGACCCAGAGAAGAAGTGAGGTGTCCTGGGGCCAGATCACATAGGGCTTGGGGGCAACGGATCTTCTAGAAGCAGTGAGAGGTCCTTGGGGCGCTGGAGCTGCTCTGCATGACAGTCTGAGTGGGTGGTAGGAGGGGGATTCTGTATTCAGAAATAGCCAGGTGTGGTGGCATACGCCTGACACGCTAGCCCTCTGGGAGGCCGGGGCATCGCGGAGGCTTTGAGCTTGACGCCAGCCTGATCCTCAGGTCAAGGCCAGCACAGTGAAACCCTGTCTTAAAAACAAAACAAAAATGAAAGCTGAGGGCCCGGCGGAATGGCTCAGTGGTCTAAAGCGCCTGCTTGGGAAAGCTTGGGCGGCTTCAGGGACCGCGGTTCGATCCCCTGGCACCACATGCTGCGCCAGCCCTGCCCTTGGGGGCGGGCTGAGCCGGCCATAAAAATGAGTGAATAAACAAGCAAAGGTTCTGAGACAAGAAATAAATAAATAAATTAAATTAAATTAAATTAAATTAAAAATAAAATAGGCTGGGTGTGGTGGCTCACGCCTGTAATCCCAGCACTCGGGAGGCTGAGGCAGGAGGATCGGTGCGAGTTTGAGACCAGCCTGGGCTACAAAAGTGAGCTCAGGACCAGCCTCAACTGCATAGCGAGACCCTGTCTCAAAAAGACAAAAATAAATAAATAAATAAATAAATAAATAAATAAAAATAAAATAAAATAAAATGAAAGCTGAAAGTTGAGCACAGCGGCACCTGCCTGAAATTCAGACGACTGTGGACTATGGAGGAAGGCCAGCTTGGGAAAATTGGGGAGATCCTGTGGCAAAATATATTTTTTTATTTTTTGTTTATTTATTTTTTACTGCCAGCTCTGGTTTATTTATTTATGTATTTATTTTGGTGGGACCAGGGTTCGAACTCAGGACCTTGCACTTGCCAGGCAGGAACTTTTGTGCCATGGAGCTATCTCTCTAGCTCCTCAAAATATATTTTCTTTTTTAAATTTTTTAAAATTTCATTTATTTATTTTTTTTCTTGTTTCAGAACCTTTGTTTGTTTATTCACTCATTTTTATGGCCCGCTCAGCCTGCCCTGAGGGCAGGGCTGGCGCAGCATGTGGTGCCGGGGATCGAACTGCAGTCCCTGAAGCCGCCCAAGCTTTCTCAAGCAGGAGCTTTAGACTACTGAGCCATCCCGCCAGGCCCCCTCAAAATATATTTTCTAATCTTTCTTTTTATTAATACTCTGCAAGTTCTTAGGGCTCGATGGCTTCCAGCTTTCTGGGGAGTTAGCACGACACATTTTCAGTTTTTTCAACAACACAACATGGCAGTGGCCTTTGTGTCTGAAATGGAAATGGGGTTTTGAGGAAGAGGCCAGGCCTCAGGACCCCTTTCCTGTCCTCCTGGCTGTATCCCAACCGCCACCAGGGGGCAATGGGTTCCCTCAGGACCGAGGAGGCCGCCTAATTCTTCGCAGGTAAGCGGGGTGGCAAGAGCAACCAGCGCGGGGCGTAGGTGAAGCTCACACAAGCAAGCATGTACGCACATACGCACACACATACGCACTCACTCACGCACTCACGCACACCCCTGGAGCATAGACTATGTTCACATTATAGGTTAAGGGACTGGCACAGCATACCACAGGAATAGTGTAATAGTGCATGATTAGGAAGCATAAGGTCCCTATATTCAAACTCCAGTGCCAGAAACCAAAACAAAACTGATAAATGGAAGAAGAGGTTAGGGCTCAGAGCGATGTGGTAGCAAAACAAACTGCAGAACACTGGGAGGCTGTGAAATAGGAAGACTGCAAATTCTAAGCCCAACCTGTGCAAGTTAGTGAGACTGTCTCAAGGAGGGTAAAAAATCCTTTTGAGACAGGGGCTCACTAGGTAGCCCAGGCTGGCCTCAAAATTGCAGAGATCTTCCTGCCTCTGCCTCCTGAGTGCAGGAATTACAGGCGTGTGCCGCCACATGAAGCTTTTTTTTAAATGAGCTGGAATGTAGATTTGGGTGCAATACCCAGTAGTGGTGGTGGTGGTGGTGGTGGTGTGTGTGTGTGTCTGTGTGTGTGTGTGTAGATGAGACACATGAGAGAGCTGCCGCAGTGGCACAGATGGTAAGCCGCAAGGCCCACGCTGGAACCCTAGTCTCTTGGAGTTCAAGACCTCAAGTGGGTGAGCTGGGATGTGGGCCTCTCTGCACTTAGGCTCACTCACTCTTTTTTTCCCTTAACAAATGTTCCACTAGCCCGTGGCAGGCCAGGGCCTGTCTTTCAAAGCTGCAGATGACCAGAGGCTTCTGCTAGATAGACTCAAACTTAGGAAGGAAAGAGTACAATGGAAGAAGAGGGGACGCAGTCAGGCCAGGGCCTGGAGGAGTGGCTCTGAGGAGTGAGCAGGCTGTCTGGTGGATAGAAGAGTGCCAGGCTGAGGAGTGCTGGGGTGTGAGGCAGCTTCTTCCCTGAGACGGCAGGGGCTGACCAGTGTGGGCTTTTCCTGAGAGAAAGAGGAACCACCCAGGAACTGCGAGAAGGCTACAGGCAAAGACTTCAGGCCCTGGGGTTTGAAGATTTATTATTCCATTTCCTTACCTTCCCCCTCTAGATTCTTCTAGCCCAGGATGGTGACACATACCTATACTCCCAGTGCTCAGAGGCTGAGGCAGGAGGATTGCCAAGAGTTGAAAGGCCAGTGTGAACTACATAGCAAGAACCTGTCTCCAAAAACAAACGAAAAAATGTAAATTGTTCTGGGTGTGGTGATGCATACCCAGAATTCCAGTGCTCTAGGAGGCTGAGGAAGGAGGGAAATCATGAGTGCAGCATGGGAAGTCTAAGGAGACATGTCTTAAAATTAAAAAAAAAAAAAAAGCAAGTGGTAGAGGCTACTCAATGTAAAGGCCCAGGGCTCAATTTCCCCATGCCACAAAGCAAAACAACACAACCCTAGTAAATTGCGTGTGAAGACATACTTAATTTGTAAGCATAGGAAAATAAGAATGCATATATGGAAAAAATGCATATATTGAAGGCTCCATGATAAACTAATAGCTGCAATAGTTTTTAGTATCAAGGATCGAACTCAGGACCTTGTGCTTGCCAGGCAGGCGCTTATGCACTGAGTTATCTCTCAGCCTCCAACAACTGCAGTATTGCTAGTTAATGTCAGGAAGAGAAATTAGGGAGATGAGGTAAATTTTTTCATGTTGTAGTTCATGTAACTCTGTAGTTGGATTTTTTTTTTTTTTTTAATTTTAGGGAAGGGTCTACAGGGTGTTCAAGGTCTCACTACACAGATCAGACTCGGAGTGATCCGCCTATTTACATCCTCCCAAGAGCTGGGATTGCAGGCTGCGCCACCACGCCCAGTCTCAATTGTGTCTCAGCGCGCCCTGGGGGTGGGGCTGGCACAGCAGGCTGGGAGATTGAGACCCTAGTCCCTGCACCTGCTTGCAGGCACTTTAATCCGCTGAGCTATTGGCCAGCCCTTGTAGTTGGATGTTTTATATTACATATTTTTGCTCTTTGCTCTTTGCTTTTTTTAAGGTGGAATCTGGCTATGCTGTCCAGGCTGTCTGCAAACTTCTGGGCTCAGGTGTTCTCATTTCAGCCGGCTAAGTAGCTGAGTCCATGAGCAGCCAGGACTGCAGCCACAGGGTATGATTTACTCTTTTTAAAAATTCACAGTTATCATAAATAATGCAACATATAAATAAAGTAAAATATAATAAGTATATGAAAGTCTGCTCAGTATCATGAGTCATTACAGCTAAGGGACATGCACAATAAATCCAAGACATAGGGCCAACAAAATAGCTCGTTGCCTAAGCTCCTGCTTAGGCAAGCTTAGGCAACCGCAGGGACCACAAGTCTATCCCCCGATACCACATGCTGTGGCAGCCCCACCCTAGGACAGGCTGAGCCAGCTGTAACATAAACATATAAATAAATAAAGTTTAAGAGATTAATTTATAGGAGGAGAAGAAGAAGAAGAAGGTCAGTGGACTAAGCACCTGGTCAGGCAGCAAGTGCAGGGACCAAGGTTCAATCCCAGTACTACAGCCAGGTGTGGTGGCGCACGCCTGTAATCCCAGCACTCGGGAGGCTGAGGCAGGAGGATTGGTGCAAGTTCGAGACCAGCCTGGGCTACAAAAGTGAGCTCAAGGCCAGCCTGAACTGCATAGTGAGGCCCTGTCTCAAAAAAAAAAAAAAAAAAAAAAAATCCCAGTACTACATGTTGCACTGGCCCTGCCCCCAGGTGCACTGAGCTGGCCAATGAGACTGTGCATGGAGGCAGACACCTGCAATCGCAGCACTGGGCGTGCTGAATCAGGAGGATCACTACAAGTCCAAGCTGCGTAGTGAGACCTTGTGCCAAATACATTAGAAGAAGAAGAAGAAGGAGGACAAGGAGGAGGAGGAGGAGAAGGAGAAGGAGAAGGAGAAGAAGAAGAAGGAGAAAAGACATAGCTACTTTTTTTTTTTTTTTTTTTTGTGGGACCAGGGTTCGAACTCACGACCTTGCACTTGCCCAGCACGCACTTGTGCCTCGGAGCTATCTCCCCAGTCCCTTTTTTTTTGTCTTTTTGAGACAGGGTCTTGCTATGCAGTTCAGGCTGGCCTTGAGCTCACTTTTGTAGCCCAGGCTGGTCTCGAACTCGCACCAATCCTCCTGCCTCAGCCTCCCGAGCGCCAGGATTACAGGCGTGCGCCACCACGCCCAGCGACATAGCTACTGTTCACTGCCAGAACAGCTGGAATGAAAAGCTTGACAATAACAAGTGTCCATGAGAATGTAGCACAGCTAGAACTCTCATACTGTATACTGCTGGTGAGGGTGTAAAATGTACAGCATTTTGCAAAACTGTGTGATAATTCCTAGTAATAAAGACTTTTTTTTTTTGCCAGAGATATAGCTCAGTGGCACACCACCTGCCTGGCAAGTGCAAAGTCCTGAGTTTGATTTCCAGTACCAAAAAAATAAAAAGGGTACTTTTATTTGGAACCAGAAAGTTCACTCCTTGCTGTTGACCCAACACAAATGAAAATGTGTCCACAAAAACTCTTGCATGCAAATATTCAGAATATTATTATTCATAGTGACCTCAAACTGGAAGAAACCCAAATTTTCATCAACAAGGGAAAGAAAAAGTGTTCCGTGGCCTATCCAGCAAGTGGAACACTACACAGCAATGAAAAGGCACTAACAACATGAGTGACCACATGGATTCACAAAGACACCAGACACAAGAGAAAATGATTACAATGTCGTCATTCCCTTTATATGAAGTTCTAGGACAAACAAAACTGGCTTATCATGATAAAAGTCAAAACAGTGGTTATCTGCTGGGCATGGTGGTGCACACCTTTAATCCCAGCACTTGGGAGGCTGAGGCAGGAGGGCCAGTTCGAGTTCGTGGCCAGCCTGGGATACAAAAGTGAGCTCCAGGCCAGCCTGAACTGCATAGCAAGTTTGTCTTTTTGTCTCAGAAAGACAAAAACAAAACAAAACAAAAAGCCAGTGGTTATCACTGAAGCAATAAGGCCTGGCATGAGAGAACTTTCTAAAATACCAAAATTTCGATGTCCTTAGGTGGGTGATGGCTGCACCCGTGTAGCCACAGATAAACACCCACTGGGCTGGCACCCATGCTCGCAGCAGATTTCCTTGTTACAGCCCCAAGTGCAGAGCAAATTGAATGCCTATCAGTAGTCAAATGGGTAGGGAGGCACTGGTACTTCCAGACAGTGTAATTCAGAGGTGCAATAAACACAGGTGAACTGTTAAGGGGTAACATGGTTTATGAGCTTAATTCATTCTACAATTTCAGGGAAAATAGCCATGGTTGTGTTTGTCACCCAGTGTGGAATTTGGGAACCAAAGCTAAATTTTACCTAAAGTTTTTGTTTGTGAGCTGAATTATTTGCAAACAGAATCATTCATGAATCAGGTGTTGCTGTACAATAAGATGATGAATTTCAGAAAAATGATGATAAGCATTTTTTTTTTTTTTTGTGGGACCAGAGTTCAAACTCACGACCTTGCCCTTGCCAGGCAGGCACTTGTGCCACAGAGCTGTCTCTCCAGCCCCAAGCATTTTCTTAAAAGCATTTTTTTTTTTTTTTTTTTTTTTTGTGGGACTGGGGATTGAAGTCAGGACCCTATGCTTGCCAGGCACTTATTCTACCTAGCTACCACCCCCACCCCCTAAATGCATTTCTTAAAATGAGTAATACTAAAAGGGAAGCAAGGGGCTGGGGAAATAGCTCTGTGGCACAAGTGCCTGCCTGGCAAGAGCAACATCATGAGTTCGAACCCCAGTTCTGCAAAAACAGAAATAAATAAATAAATGGGAAGCAAAAGAGTAGTGTTGTGTGATTTCACTTACCTAAAATTCTAGAAAATGCCACCTTATTGATAATGATCAGATCTGGAGATGTCAGAAGGGGAAGACTGCAAATTAGAAAAGCCAGTCCTGAGGGAGCTATGGATATGACAGCTTTATTGGGGACCTGTTCTGTGCATGCATAGACACACCCCAAATCATCAAGTGGTACAGTTGAAATATATATAGTATATTATCCATCCATTGCGCTGCCACACCCTCCCTGCCAAAACATTTTAAAAACTCAGTGAGAATTGTGTACTTGTTACTTGTAAATTAGGCCTCAGCAAACGAAGTCACAACAAAAAGAACCCTACCAGTGGGCCAGACCTTGGCTTCCGGATGATCACTCCTGGCCTCAGCCTGGCCCCTAGGGTTCCTCTTCCTCACTCCTGGTAGGACCCCACCCCCACCAGAGAATTTCCACCAATCAGCTCCCAAAGTGAGACCTTCTGACCTGGGACGCAGCGCTTCTTGCCCATCACTGAGGGCCCGCTTTCACAAACCCCCAACGCATGCTGTGCTATTTGAAGCCACACCCTCCCATCTGGGGTTTTCAGTGCCCTGGGCCCGAACCTCTACCACCAGCCCCATCTAGGATGTAGCTCAGTGCTTCGCATGCCCAAGGGCCAGGTTTCATCCCCAGTACTGCAAATATCAAGTCAAATCAAATGCCTAAAATCCTGTATTTGGGAGCCTGAGGGGAAAGGATCGCCACAAAGTCAAGGCCAAGGTGAATTACATCGTAAGTTCTTTTTTGAAGAAATCAATAAATAGATAAATAAATATTCCTCATTTATTTGCACGTCAAATTTTTTATCCACACTTGGGAAGTTTTCTGTCATTATTTCTGTGATCAGTTTTTGTTGTTGTTGTTGTTTTAATGTCATTCGCAGTCTCTAGCTTTCTCATGGACTCCAATCAATCTTTAAAAACAAAGAAAAAAACTTATTTTTTAATGTTATGACCAACTCAGCCTGACCTGCAGGTGGGGCTGGTGCAGCGTGTGGTGCTGGGGGGATGGAACCGCAGTCCCTGTGGTTGCCTAAGCTTGCCACGAAGGCGCTTTAGACCACTGTACTATCTCACTGGCCCCACTCCAAATAATCTTTTTCTTTTTTCTTTTTGTGGGACTGGGTTTCAAACTCGCAACCTTGCCCTTGCCAGGAAGGCACTCCCACTCCAATCAATCTTATGTTATTCTTTGCTCCACTTTCTAGCTGACTGTTATACTGATTTTTCATGATTGCTTGCTATTATTTTTTTTGCATTTACTTATTTATTTATGTATTTATTTATTTGGTACAGGGCCTCACTATGTAGATCAGACTTGTAGCAATCCTCCTGTCTCAGCTTCCCTAGTGCTAGGACTACAGGTGTGGCCGCCATGCTCATTTTGGGTGGCTGGCTTAGCATGGGACTGGCTTGACATACAGTACCAGGCATCAAACACAGGCCCTTGTGCTTGCCAGGCAGGTGCTTAGATTGCAGAGCTATCTCCCCAGCCCCTTGATATTTTAAGATACCTTTCTTCTTATGCTCACTACTTGCAATTCCGTCCTCATGAGCTGATATTCTGCCGTCTTATTCAGTCCGTTGCACACGTTTTTCTTTCCCTTTTCTTTCTTTTTTATTTTATTTTTTGTGTGGCCGGCTCAGCCCACTCTAGGGGCAGGGCTGGCGTGGCATGTGTTGCCGGGGATCAAACCTGTTCCTGTGTGCTGTCCTGTTTGCCTAAGCAAGCGCTTTAGACTGCAGAGCTATCTTGCCAGCCCCTGTTGTGTGTACTTCCGAGGAGGTCTTAATCTCTTGGATTTCTGTTTGGATCTATTTCATGGATTCATTTCTTTCATGTTGAGTGTTTTCTTTTTGTTGTTGTTTGTTTTTTCTTTTCTGTTTGTTTTGTTTTGTTTCATTTTTGGGACCAGGGATTGAACTCAGGCCCTTGAGCCAGGCAAGCACTTATTTCCCTGATTTCTCTCTCTCTCTCTCTCTCTCTCTCTCTCTCTCTCTCTGTCTCTCTCTCTCTTTCTTCTTTTTGCATCAGAGATTGAATTTAGAACCTTACCCTTGCCAGGCAGGTACTTAGGCCACTGAGCTATCTCCCTGGACTCCATCATTTTTCTAAGATCTTCTATTACTTCACTTGTGCCTTCTCTACTATCTTTGATTTTGAACATCATTTTTTTCTATAGCTGACAGAGAACTTTCTCCATAGCCTTTTCCTTTTTTTTTTTTTCTCACTTCTTTCGCCAACATTTCAGAGATTTCCAGTGTTTGACTTCCAATTTCATCTGTCTCATTGTGTTCTGGGCTTGTTCTGGGTGGCCTGGGAGGTCTGGGGTTGCATTTTGCTTCTGTGCCTTGTTACTTTCTCTTTTATCTTTTCAAAATTTTATTTGTTTCCCTACTGTTGATGCTTGTCAGTTTCTTACAATAGCTTCATCACTCATGTTGAGGCTTCCCTAGGGGGCGTCTGTTCTTCAGGAATACCCTCTAGATATAGGTGGTCCTTTCTTTCTTTCTTTCTTTCTTTCTTTCTTTCTTTCTTTCTTTCTTCTTTTTTTTTTATCTTTTTGAGACAGGGTTCAGGCCGGTCTTGAGCTCACTTTTGTAGCCCAGGCTGGTCTCAAACTCGCACCCGATCCATCCTCCTGCCTCAGCCTCCCCAATGCTGGGATTACAGGCGTGCGCCACCACACCTGGCTATAGGTGGTTCTTTATAGCTCTCCCAAGAACCTACCTTTCCAAGGACGAAAAGTTACTATTTGGCTCTACACCCAATCCCTTGGTACTGCGCTGTGGTGATGGTTATGGTGCCATACAATGGCACTGTTATCATATAGGGGTGAAAGACTGATTATGACATGTATGTCATCCATGGGGCTGGAGAGTTAGCTTAGTGGTCTACGTGCAACCCCCAGGATTGAGTGCCATGCCGGTCCCACCCTGGGCCCACTAAACAGACCACTGAAACCACGTGTGGTGGTGCATGCCTGTAATCCCAGTGTTGGGGAGGC